>JARBEP010099849.1:0-20855 GCA_030265255.1 Tritonia festiva
GGGACACAATGTTCCCCAGTTGTCACCCGTCCAAGTACTAACCATGACCATTGTTGCTTGAGTTCACTAATAAGTTCATTGTGCTATCCATTTCATTATCGGCACATCCATAAAGAAAGAAGGGTTGCCAATATTATGATTCATGTACATTACATCAATGATTCAAACATGTAACTATTTTCGTTCACCACTGCCAAAAATAACTTTAATTTCAGCAAAAGGACTGGATTTTATTACTGACTTCAGAAAGTAGAGTCACCAACATGAGCTTATCATGTACCTGGCACTTAAAAAAATTGTGTCACTTGTGAATTTTCATCCCTTTCCCTGATTTTTAAAAATGTTGGACAATTTGTACTTTTTTTGTTGCAATTTTGGACAAAGTTGGCTGTTTCTTTCTAAAAAAATATACCTTATCTAATCTTTACCAAAACGATGAGCTACAGAAATATAGTTGTCAAGGAACTACATCCAAAAATATTGGTGTAAAGAAATTGGTATCTTTTTACTTTAAAAAAATTTATAAATTGAAGGCAGATGCCGTTTTATAGGATAAGAGAGGTAAGGAAATGTATAACCTTCCAAATGGGACAAAGCACATTTCGGGCAACAACTCCCTTCCTCAGCTAACAGACAAAAAACACAGAACATAAAACATGAAAATGGGCAGGGAAATTTCAAACAATTTGATTAAGACCTGTCGCCAAGCGAGGTAAAAGGTTGGGTATGGAAAAGCTCCAAGTGTTGAATTGAATGCTACATTAATTCTAGAAGTATGCATTGCTCTACCCGCACCATCTCCTGCAAACTCATCCTCTTTTGATGGCTTTCTAACCTCAATCATTGGAAAGTATGCTGTCCATGTTTAAAAAAAATAATTTATAGAGCTCACAAAACAAATGGAATCTCATTCTTGGCGATAGGGGTCTGAGCTGAGCATGAGAATCTGCCTTATCTTGCTTTTTTATGTTATAATTTCTTACGGTTATAACCGATTTGCTAAACCTGATTCTAAAACTTAATTCATTCGACTACTCATTTTTCTTTGATGTATTTTGAAAGTTTATTTTCCAATAGAGCTATGAAACATTTTAGATCTATCGTATATACATTTATACATGGTATTTGACAGCTAAGAAAACTTTGCAATTTTTTGTGTTTTCACTTGCAATTTTCTGGAGGGCAAGATGTCAATGCAAGTATGGTAATCCGACAAAACTATTTTTTTTGTTTACCAAAGAATAAATTTGACTTCAGGATCTTAGGCACATATCGGATTGTCAGAGAAACTCTTGTGCCTCTTTTTAATGTTTCATCTTCTGAAAATGATGACAAAGAAAGATTTGCTATCTTGTTTGTAAGCACATCTTCTGTCCGTTCAGCGATTCCATGAAGATGGACTTTGTACATATCATCACATACTAAAATCAAACTTCTTGCTTCAATGAGTATAGATAAAAAGTGCCTATTTTCAAAGGATGATGGTTCACACGAAGAGTCTCTGTTATCATTTGTTGAATGTGGCACTTCAGTTGTATTAGGAACATCACATTCTTTTGAATTTTCACTTTGATGATAATAAAAATCCAAAAGTGTGTGAGATCCTAGACTTATCGTAGACACGACTGGATGAAACAAAGGACCATCCTCATGAGGCTGTCCATGGAAAGAAAACAAATGTATTAGTATTTGTTACTCTATTTACCTTACGCAATTTGATGACCTTAATGGTGTTAACCCAACAATAGAAAGAGGCTTAGATGATAATGATGAATGATTGAACTTAAAAGAAAAATCAAAGTAGGTAAGGCACCTGGTGCAGATGAAATATACCCTGAAATGCTTGCAGGTTAAGGATTTGTCAATTAGCTTGGAAAACTAAGCAAGTACCAGAAGTCTGGAAAAGAAGTACTAATACATAAAAGTGGAACAACAACTTTGTGTGAAAATTATAAAGGCATATCATTGTTAAGTGTACCAGGTAAAGTTTACGCTAGGATCTTAGAAGAAAGACTAAGAAGTATTGTCGAAAGTAAATTGTAAGAATGCCAAAGTGGTTTTAGACCAAGTAGAAGTGTGCAAGACCATACATTTAGCCTCAGACAAATAATTGAAACAACCTATATAAGTGCTATTCTTTACTTCTTCTTCTTTATATAAAATTCAGAAGTACATCTTTGTTTTGTAGAATTACAAAAAGGTTTTGAATTATGGAAGGCCTTCATATAACACGATGTTGACCAGAGCCTAATAGAAGCAATAAAATATTTTTATGTAAACCCCCGAAGTGGAACAAAGTGAATACATGCACCACAACCACCAAGCATGGCTGAACACAGAGTTGTAAATGATAAAGATCAAAGAATTTTAGACAAACAGGTGATCAGCCCACTATGTGCGATAGATTATGACAGTGATAATTTCTAATAAGCAACTTGGAACAACCAGAAAAAAAATCAAATGCAAAATTAATTACCATGATTCCTTGCCCAGGTAAATATTCATTCACTAAGACATGGTTTGCTGTATTGTCCGCAAATGCACCCGTACTGGAAATCTTTTCAGCATATGTCTGGAGCCACTGAAACAAGTAAATGATTGTCGAATATGCATCAGAAATTAAAATAATCATCAACCATGACTTCTTATACTATCAATAATCTAAGACAAAGTAATAGATTATAATTATATCAATAACGCAAAAGCAACACAAAGACCTGATAACAGTACAGGTTGTTGACTAGAATGTTAGCCTCTCAGATGGGGTAAAAATTAAAAAAAACAAACAGGAGGTCCCATGTCTACGGAAGATTTTTAAAGTTAAAAGTATGGTAAATGAAGTTCTTAGAAGCCTTAAGGATCATGGGATTAGAGTGTAATCGAGTTTCAGTAGCGTGGAAGTGAATGAAACGCAGATTTATAGCAGTAACTTTCCCAACTCTCAGCTGAGAGTGGGTACCTTTCTCTACACCTAAGTGAGGCAATCAGAATAAAGTTTCTTGCCCTTGAAAACAATGAAGCACCTGAGGTAGGACTCAAACCCACAACCCTCACCACTGAAGTTTGTTGCCGTAACCATTTCACAACCCTTTAAAGTTAAAGGTCTCTCAAAATCTCAAATTAGTAGGTCACTTATGGCTGCTGCATAGGCAAAATTGAGATTCAATCTAAAATCTACCCTAATTAACTGTTTATTCAATGGATTCATTGCCTGCTTGTCTTCAATTCTTGATAGAAATTTGATAGACAGATTTACTCTATGTAACTATCAGGACTGTCGCTAAACAAATACTTGGGGAAAGTTCCGGGAATGTCAAGGAGGGTAAGGAAACATGGTGGTGCACTGAAGAGGTACAAGAGGCAGTAAGGATAAAGAAGGCAAAGAAGAAGGAGAGAGATGCCAAC
Organism: Tritonia festiva; assembly: GCA_030265255.1. NCBI lineage: Eukaryota > Metazoa > Mollusca > Gastropoda > Nudibranchia > Tritoniidae > Tritonia > Tritonia festiva. Next base: position 3,406 of record JARBEP010099849.1, read on the forward strand.
CCAACAGAAGAAACAAAAGAGGCCTTCAAAAAAGCAAATAAAGCAACAAAAAGGGCAGTAACAAAAGCTAAGACAGAAGCTTTGTAAATCTCTATATGATAGCCTGGATACACCAGAAGGGCAGAAGAAAGCAATTAAAATGGCCAAAGCAAGAAACAAAAATTCAGTGGACATCTACCAAGCAAAACTTATTTAAGATGAAAGAGGAAATACCCTATGCGACGACGAAAAGATAAAAGACAGATGGAAGACATATTTCAAATCCCTCATGAATGTTGAAAACAACAGAACTAGGAGAACAGTTGAGGAAATTAAAGAGACAGAAACAACATTGGTCACAGAGGATGAAGTATATAAAGCCCATAAACATGAAGAAGGGTAAAGCTGCTGGACCAGACAATATTCCAGCTGAAGTATGGAAGTGCCTTGGAGTGTATGGCGTCAAGTTACTTACAGACTGGTTCAATAAAGTTATATCAACAGGGAAAATGCCAGATATAGTATGCTGGTCCCAATAGACAAAGGCAAAGGTGACATACAGGATGTAGGAATTACAGAGTCATCAAGCTAACGTCACACTCACTGAAAATATGGGAGCGTATTATTGATAGTCACCTCCGAGAGATTGTTATTGTTATCATCAGTGACCAACAGTTCAGGTTTATGCCTGGATGCCATATATGCCCTCCAACTTCTGATTGAAAAGTTCGAGAAGGACAGCAGGGTTTGCACTGTATTTTCTTAGACCTAGAAAAGGCGTTTGACCACGTACCAAGAGAAGAACTATGGAACTGTCTACGGCTTAAAGGGATTCCTGAAAATGATGTAAGCTTTATCAAGGACATGTACCAAGGCTGCCTAACACAAGTCAGATGCTCAGAGGGAATAAGTGAATCTTTTGAAGTGAAATCAGGGTTTAGCACTGTCCGTTGCTTTTGCAATCATTATGGATTGCTTTAAAAATAGCATAAGAAGGGAAACTCCAAGGGATATGATGTTTGCATATTTTAGAAATTAGGGGCATGAAAGTAATCAGGAAGAAGACAGAATACCCATTAACAGGGGGAAGTGACCACCAGGAAGAGAGTATTAAGTTACTTGGGGAAGATGTACTAACAGGCCCTATGTGTGACAAAAAAGTACCACAAAGGGTGAAGGGAAAAAGACCATTATTAGGCCAGTAATGTTGTATGGTATGGAAAGCACAAAAAAGGCAGATGGAAGTGGCAGAGACGGAGATGCTAAGGTTCTCTCTGGGTCTCACAAAACTGGACAAAGTGCTGAATGATGACATGAGAAAAATGGAAGTTGGACCCATGTCTAGAGAGACGCATCTGAGATGGCAGTCATGTATTGAGAAGAGATGAAAGTTATGTAGGGAGAAGAGTTAGATAAAAGTCATAAATGAAGACATCAAAACAGTAGTATTAGAGGAGGCTATGGCTGAGGATAGAAGGGAATGGAGAACAGGAACATATACCAGTGACCCCACACAATTGTATGGGTAGACCTGTAGAAAAAGAAGAAGAAGAAGAAGAAGAAGATAGATTTACTCTTGTATAGATTTGATAGATAGATCCACAAACACACAAACAAATTTGTGAAAATTATCATAATGAAAGTTGAGAATGAAAAGTATAAATATCTATTTGAAAGCTTTATCATGTATTTGTTTTCACCCACAGCATTTTAAAAACTCACTGGAGGTAAAGGTACAGCAACCATGCCCTTTGGATGTGGAAGACCACCTGTAAATACAAGGAACAAAATGCATAAATGTCATATCATCAAAATAATGATAGTGATGAATGACATTTAATAATGCATCATCAAAGTGATCTGATTGCTAGACATTGTTTGAAACTACTTGAACAGCAATTTATCAATGACAACAACATAATCAGTGAAATATTCTGACAATCAGCAAATTTTCCCAATGATAATACTTCGGACTCCACTTCAAATATGTTTCAATATATTTCAAATGGAAATTCCAAACATATTATGTGTGCAATTAGGTTAATCAAATACTAATATTTTAAAACCTGGTATTTTAAAGATAATTTATTGATGGAAAGAAACAGGCAAACAATCTATGCGTGATCAAGGATTAAAATCAAATTAATACAAAAGTCAAAGCTATTATTGACATGACCCTTCTTCCCTTCCCTTGTTTTCTTTCATTCACGACATAAATTAAAAATGATGTAATTACCTCCCTCTCAAAACTCTGACATCATTTCTTACCCCAATTTTGTAACTTTCTATGGGAAAGCTGAGTCCATTTAGGTTTTGGAGCAGAGTATACTTTATCAAGAAGGAAGTCTTCTTCTTCTTTACTTATAAAATTTGGGATATAGTAGATAGACGCTGGGGCCTGTAAAAATAGAAAGGAGAAAAATCTAAGTAAAAGAAAGAAAATTTAAGGAACAATAAAAACAAAGAAAAGACATAGAGTTAATTGTTTTGTTTTGTTACCAATAGTGCATATAATACCCCTAAGGAGTGTTGCACCCAGCTCCATGTCCAGCATTGCTTAACACAATGCTGGAAAAACTCAGGAACAGGTAGGTAAGGAAAGCAGGTGATCAGCCCACTTGTGCTAGAAAAGAACTATCATGAGCTCATACAGGCAGTAAATAAAATGCTAATGTTGCTAATTCATTGTCGATAAATGTTTGATAGGAAGTGTCACTTGTGACAGAATGATTATGATTCCTACACATTTCATTTAGTGTCATTAAAAAAGTAAAGACCTGCAAAATTTGGATCACTTAGTCTAGAAGGCACATATATTGTATTGTAATCAAAATCAAAATGAGAGTAAATAGGAAAAGACAGAAAAGTTAAAAAAAATATTAATGAATGTTAAGAGAAGATTAATAAAGGATTTTTGCTGAGATTCAAAGTGACAGGAAATTGATCCCACCTTCCTGAATAGGATCAGGGGAGTGGCATGGTTTTTCACCAAGTTTCAAGGAGAAAAATACCTGTCGTTGCCGGGAAATGAACCCGGTACCTTTCGCTTCTGAGGCGAGAACTGTACCTCTGCACCACTGGGATCCCCCCTTCTCCTTTCTGAGGTTTAAAATTTTTATTTTTAAAAAAATTGAGACACCATACATAACAAGAAAGTGGACTTGTGGTGCGACCTCCTACTTAAAGTCCATCTCTGAGATGACTTGAACTCACACAGCCGGAAAAGAAGCCCTTTAACTTCCTAGACCTTTACCACTGTGGCACAGAGGAGTCAAGACTTCAGTTTACAAGTGTAAACTTATATCAAGAGAAGACTTGAGAAGAGTGGACTGTTTTACTTACATTCTGTACCAAACAAGCCTTTATTTTATCATGGAGGTCCATAGTCTTCTATGATGTAGACCTATCTAGCTATTAGATGTAAGGTTTAAAGACACAACAAAAATCTGTATATGGTATCTAGACCTTATTACTATTAGGCATCTTAGCATAGATAGACTTTATATTATGTTCACATCGACGATCAATTCTCTACTTTCGGTTTCTCGTTGATAAACACTAAAATTTCGTATTTCGTCACTTTTATTCCATAAATTATTTTGGATTTAGTGGGAAAAAGAGTAACTTAGAGTAGGTAGTCTAGGCTCAAGCTAGCGATCTATAATTCTTTGTTTAAAAAAATACAGAAAATATTATTTTAGTCCCAAATGTCACTGAAGCTTTGATGTGGAGGACGACTCAATGATGCAGATAAATATGTGTTGTTTGAAGCCGTCATTAAATAAAAAGCGGTGAAACAGGTTTATCAAAGGTAATTTTGGTCAATCGTCGTATGTTGGTTTCGACCAAATCAAGCCTCTTGCTGTGGACACAAGAAGCATGCTGAATCATATTTGTATTAGTTGAATGCTTTATACAATTTGTCATTTCAACATCAAGCTATGTCACAAAAGTGGGGGGAAGGCTAGGACGAAATCCTTTACCTAGAGAAATTGAAACGAAGTTTCGACCTTAGTTTTACTTTCTATAGAGACCTCTAGATTTTTTTACTGTGACTTTCTTTTTTCTCTAAGATAAGAGGCCCTGCCTTTGCGAGGTTTTAATTATATTTTTTTTTACCATTCCCTTTCTTAGAAGATTTTTGAAATCGAAGGTAGGGAAGGTGGCCCCAATTCAGACACTTTTTTTGTTTTGCCCCAATTTCAGACACTTCTCAAAGTCAAAGCCATGCTCAAAACTGGCTTTTTTTATTCCTTTCCATGAATCTTCAGAATTTGATAGTTTGCTCTGTGCATCAATGTACAGTCCAAATTTCTATTTTTTCACTGAAAACAACGAATATTTGCCAAATTTTTTTTACAGAGAGTCGCTATCGATGTTTTGATCCTAGGGAAGCATCATGAGTAATAGTTGTAGATGTCTGTATTTGCCTCCCAATTTCTGTTATGATTTAGATTATGGTCGAAGTTAGCACTGACGGGCATCATTGGAAATTTTGACCATGGTCGGCATAAAAAGTCTTAAATATAATAACAGAACATGCCACTTGCTTTTTTGTGGGTTGTTTTTTTCTCCAAAATGTTGATGTATTAAAGATGATATAATTACATTGCTGAATGGGATCTTCCGATGTCATTTCTTTTGATAAAGATAAGGGAAAAGATTGATACCAGGCAAGGAATTGACATAATATTCCTTGAAACTTCTTTATTGCAGATGGCTGTGGCTAGTGTGAATGGGCCAAGAAAAGGTTCAAGATATCATCGAATGGATGATCTTCCCAAAGATGCATTCACTCCGAGGGCATATCAGGTAAAAGTGACTTTTTTGTTTGGTTTTTTAAATATTTAAAGGTGTTTTCATTAACCCTTTGATCCCTAGCTTCCTGTGTCTTATTTTCCCCTGAACCTGAGCTCATGAACAAGGAATGCTGATATAGAGGGAACATTGTGTGTACATATAAATATAAAAAGGATAGGTCAATTTTAAGATGAAAGGGCAAGTAAAATAACTTAATTGAACATTTAGACACAATCTTTTTTAGCACGCCATCCTAATTCTGGATTTTGTTATTACCCCAATCTTAATGTCTTTTATTGATGCCACACCACCAATTCAAAATTCTAGATTATAACATCATCTTCCTCTGGATAATTTTTAATTACTATAAGTTCCATCTCTATCATAATTAACACTCTCAAACTCAGACAGGATAGTCCCTGTCTTGTTCCAATTTATCCTCATTGAATAAATTCATCCGTAACGTCATAGACTAGATGTTGTCTCTCATTCCTGAAGTTCCATGTTCACAAATTAGATGTTTAGACATGGTAAATGTATTTCACCCCAATTACAAATTCTCGAAGATTTTTGTTTACGTGTCCAACGAAACTGTATGTTAAGCTGATTTCTGGTTTGTCATTGAATACTATGCTTGTAACCTTCTTTTCAATGGCTGATTCCGAAATACCAGGCTTTTATGAAGTGATTAAGAAAAATGTGGCATCCCTAAATTTCAAGATTACAGGGTCAAGGGGTTAATTATCATTAATGGTTTGGAGGACTTATGTACATGGGCACTTAAGTATCAAGGTTTAGGATGTTGATAACAAAATGCATTGAATATAATATTGATGTTGTGTACATTTTAAGACACCAGCAGAAAACACCCCTTAACATGGACAGTTGTGTATGCTTAATGAATTAGAAACTACACAATTTAAAACTATTGAAATTTGATTTTTAACATTTGAACTTTTTATTTTCTTCTATCTTGAAATGAACTATCCAGATTGAACTTCTTGAAGGTGCCCTGAAGCAAAACACAATCCTGTGTGTTAGTTGTGCGCAGAGTAAACTATTTCTGTCATTGCTGGTTGCAAAGCAAATGGCTTCTGTGACTAGACTGTCATTGCAAGAAGGGGGAAAGAGGACATTCTATCTCACTGATTCGGGTCAGCATAATGATGTTGTTCTTCTTTTTAGTTAAGATTAAGATAAGATTTTTTAATAGGTTGTAAGAATTTTGTCTTTGATCAAAATCAGCAAAGATGTCTTGAGTCTTAAATGATGATGGTCATTTTCAAAGTTGCTGTTAAAAAGTGTTACTTATGTAGTTTTACACTCCTTTTGACATTTGAAGATCATTTCAAAGGCAGGACCTTCTGTTTTTATAGGACTTGCAGAAAAAAGCCTTTATTAAACATTTGACCTTGCCAGGATTCGAACTGTGAAATCCCGATCGGTGAGCGAGTGCTTTGCCACTACACCACAGAGGAGTCCAGTAGCTTTTCAAGTGTATACAACATGTTTGTTTTATTATCCGTATTAGGAGTTAGAGATAGCTGACCAGCTCAGGTCGAGGCACAGTGTTTTGTTTTTATTCATGTGTTAATCATGTTTATTGCTACAGATCCCTTCCTGCATGGTCAAGCCATTATTAATTTGTCATCCATTTGGGAAATTTAAAATCTAAAAATGGGCTCACAACTACCTTAGTTCTTTGTTATAAAATTTTCTATGTCCATGCAACATTGCAAATTATGCCGGTAGAAATTTTAGGCAAAAATCATTTAGCTTTTAGAAATATGCATTAGGTAATATACTGTATTCTCCTTTGCAGATGAGGAAATGGAAACGGTATATCAATCATTGCCCCATCATACAGATTTGACAATTGGGAAATTTCATCTGCCTTTGAAAGAAAACGACGACACAATAAATGAGACATCGGAGGATCAGTCAGTGATTACATTATGGGAAGAAGTTATTAAAAAAAGTAGTATAATAGTCTGTAAAGGTTCCTGCTTCTTATCTGCCCTGTTGAACAACATCATCAACTTGACGCTTGTCAATCTTCTCATATTTGATGATTGTCATACATGTGTGGGGGCTGAAGATCATCCTTATATACAAATAGTGTCCAATGTGGTTGAGCACAGTGAGAGTATGAAGGACAAGCCTCATATATTAGGGGTGACTGCATCAATTGCTGTTACTGAGTGTACTGATCCAAAACATCTTCAATACACCATCCAGTCTATGGAAAACGCTCTTTGTTCCCAGGCAGAGACATCCATGCTTATACTTTCAGAGAGATTCGGTAGTCGACCCAAGGAATCCATTATTATGTGCCATGCTTTGACTGAAAAGCAGTTTTTACTATATGATTCACTGGAGGAAATTTTACTGGACAGTTTGGAATTCTTTCAAGAATGTAATATAGCAATTGATGAAAGTGTAGATAACCGCAGCCCTCTAGAAACTCCGATGACGGTGATCACAGAATGCCTTAACATCCTTTTAGTCCTTGGATCATGGTGTACTTCATCCGTTGCTGAGGTCTTTATTATGCAAATAGATAAGATTATAAAATGTGAAAAGAATGATGTACATAAAAAATTCTTACGTAGTGTCACTAGCACACTTAGAGTACTGGTCAAAACATTTGAAAGCAATTTCACTCCAGATTACTATGTTGATGAGCTTTTAGAATACACAACTTCAAAAGTAAAAGAACTGGTTAGTGTGTTGAGGAATTATAAACCGGAAATTGATTTCATGATTATAAACAATGACATACCTTTTGATAATGATGGGGATTTCTCTGATATGTCAGATGAAGAAGATGAATTCCTGATGTCAGGTTCAGATGGAGAAGATGACAAAGGAGGTTCAGCAAAATATTCCAGTAGACCATTACATATTGCCATCAAAAGAACCCCTGATGGAGGTGTGGAGAGACTCACCAACTACTCCGAAGAGGATGACAGAGGCTTGTGTGGAATAGTATTTGTAGAAAATCATTACATTGCATTTGGACTCAACAAAATTATGGAGGAAATTTGTTCATGGGATGAAAATTTATGCTTCGTTAAAAATTGTCATATCATTGGACACAGTCTAAAAAGTAGTAACAGTAACAGTAAAACCAAAAGAATTAAATCATATAAAAAACAAGAGGAAATGTTAAGAAAATTCAGAATGCAAGAGAAAAATCTGGTCATCGCTACTCAAGAACTGGAGGAGGGCATTGACATACCGAAGTGCAACCTTGTTGTGAGGTTTGATCCACCAAAAGACTATCGGTCCTACACATTTTCAAAGGTCAGATTTTTTTGATTTTTTTTGTGTGTGTTAAAGGTCTAAGTGCTTTTATATTTTAAAATGAATTATTAACTCCCAAGTTGTGACAAGGCGGAACTTCATGTGAAATACAATTTCATTTTTATGTGTCTGTTTTCAGGTATTCATGTTAATGTTACTGTAGGAATTCAAAATATTTGTTTTCATGATAACGGCAAATTGTTTCCTGCTGCCACCTTGGTGAGTGTGAAGAAAATTGTGTGCAGAAATGTCAGAATTTCATTGATTTTGAATTATTTGTATGAAGGATTTCACTTCAAGGTCACTACCATTCTTAGAAGATGGTTGGAAGAAGCAAATGATGCTTATGAAAGCTCAAATCAAGACGTAACATTTTAAAAAGTTTTAACTCAGCCTAAGGAAGATGGATTAAATTGTTTTTTATTTCACTTTTTAAAACAACTAATCAATTACTGTCATTCTCTACTAGGGGCGAGCACGAGCAAGGGATGCCTCCTTTGTCATTCTTCTAGATGAAGATAACAGTTCATATTTCCAATCGAATCTTAAAATTTTCAAAGGAATAGAACAGGTTAGTTTGATTGTGTGTCTTTTAGTTTTGTAAATAATTTTTTTGAGACTATTTTTTCCGGGGTCCCAGTGGCTCAGAGATATGGTTCTGGCCTTTGAAGCAAAAGGTACCAGGTTCGAATCCCAGCGACGACAGCTGTTGTTTTCCTTCATAAAACTCGGTACAAACCCATTTGCCACTCCTCTGATCATATGAAAGTAGGTGGGATCACGAACCTAGTCCTATCAGAGACGGACTATAAATTCGGAGGTCCGGTGTTCAAGTTGTGCGTGTTAAAGAACCTTTGGCAGTTGGAAATCGGGGTCAAATTAATTCCTACCACAAAAAAGTCACAATGGGCTGATCACCTGCTTGGCCTAATATCTTGATCCAGAGTAAATCTGAAATTTTGCGAGAATTTTTGAGAATAATCTACTGAATAATCTACCATTTTCCATTGGAGATAAAGGAGGACATTTTGAATTCATTTCTGTTTTTGTTTACTGTTGTGAATAGAAATAAGTGTATAGCATCATGTCCTTTTACACAATAAATAGAGTCAAGTTACGTCATTGTTTGGAAAATATGCATGCCATGTGTCCACACCCCACACCGTCTGTAGTGTTATACAATAGTGCACTGATGTGTACTGTTTAGAGGAGTAAAAAAAAACTAAGCCTGTCAATCAAAATAAAACATGTTGTGTGGATGTGTTGTTTATCTGTCAGTTTTTCAATATGAGTTGACTAAAAGGGATGAACAGTTCATTACATGTCTCTGATGCCAGTAAAATGAATGCACGTTTTTTTTGTTTGTTCAGGTTTTACTTGGTAGCCACAAGTCGGAACAAACAATTCCTGAAAAGAGGTCAGATGTCATCCTAAATGGAATTGGACCTAAATACTCACTTCCTTCCTACTCATCCAGCTATGCAGAGATTTCTATGGATGGGGCCATTGCTTTAATCAATAGGTATTTTCTTTCTTTGATAATTTGTCATACACTTTGGTGTCAAATTTTGTGGTCTGAATTAAATTGTTTCAAACAAGTACGGGATTAGTCCTAGATAGATGACGGGACTGCCATAAGTCTCCTAGTAGGCCTTTGTCCACATTGGTCAGCCACCTACCCTTTGACCTGTTCAGTATGAGTGTCCATGCTCTGTGAGTCATTGGAGCTGCAAGATTTGGACAATAGGGTTGAATCTTGACTCAGGTTAACGCAACTCACTTTGGATAATCGCAAAGCCGGCGACGCCATGCATCACATCTTTGGTTGGCTTTTTTCTGCTTTTGTCCTCAAAGAATGACATTACGCTTTGTCTAGACAGTCTAGCACAAGCAGTCGCATCGTCTTGTCACTGGAGTCACGGGTCATAGACTTTTAGCGACTAGCTATTCGATCGTCTTTGATTACACTGGCTATTGCTGGTGAGAACAAATTTACAATAGCAAGGGTGGCTATAATCTTGTGTCTGTGAACTCTTTGATGTCTGTCACTTGTGACAGAAATTGTCAAAGAGAATGCGGCATATCATTTGTATGGATGATTTTAATGAATGCATAGACCTAATGGTTTGTAATGAGGCCATGACATGTTCAAGTGGGTCCCAAGTAGACAATCCTAGGCAAGTAGTGAAATTACCCTAAATTACTGGGCCCATGGCGAGCTCCCGTTAAAGATGCAGCTAGTTCCTTTTGCATAGCCCGTGTTATGTTGTACTACACTGAGATGTGACACTTGCTTGTTTTTGTGAAATGATATTTTTTATGTTTGTGACTTCAGTCTTTAGTAGCACAACTCTACTGGGTAAAGACAAGACAGTCTTTTAACAGCTTTTAAATCTCTAGATGTTAATTTACGACTCAGATTTGGGAGATTATTTCAAAGTGTTGTATCAATGAAATACCAGTTTTCTTGGTAGATAACACTGTATGAATATTTATCAATGAGTAAGATAGTAGCCTTTGTAGCGTTATGTTTGTCTAAATTCTGATGTAACAGGTTAGATTAAGTTTCACATTTTGCATTGTATCAAGCTATCTAGATGTAAAAACACACTTGGATTTTATCAATCTTGCTTTTTTTCAGGTACTGTGCCAAATTACCAAGTGATGCTTTCACACATCTCACCCCTCAGAGTCGTATTGAATCTGTGCTGGGAGATCCTCCCACATTTATAGCATACCTAAGGCTGCCAATCAACTCTCCTATTAAGGAGGAATTAAAGGTATTCATTCATGATAACTAATGAGATTAAGTTGTTTGTTTTGGAACGGTTCAAAGTTTCAGTATATTACATTTTGATTTTACTCATATTCCTCTCTACAACTTTTCTCTACCATATTTTGATCAAAATCTATGTATGGGTCATTTTAATGTGTCTTTCATTTTTCTTTTTGATTTAGGGACCTGAAATGATGTCAGTGAAGTTGGCAGAGAAAGCGGTGGCTCTCAAAATGTGCGAAATGCTTCATAAAAAAGGTAAGGAACTGGTGATATGGTTCATTTTTAAAAGTCACATTCTGTTTGCAAACAGAATGTGTTGAATTAGATTGTTCTAGGTTGGATTTATTAAGTTCAGATAATTCATTATTTCATACATTTTTTTTTCTTGAATTGGTAATGGTATTTTTCTTTTTTCTTTACCGCAGGTGAGCTGGATGACAATTTGGTTCCAGTTGGGAAAGAGATGTTTTTGTATGAAGAAGAGGAGGAGTGGGCAGAAGAAGAAGATGGTGCAGGGCAGGCAAGACCAGGCACCACAAAGAGAAAACAGTATTATGTGAAAAAGGTAGGTTTGCAAACCTTTCTTTGAATGGATTCATTTATTGTTCTACAATATTTGTATTTGGAAATTAGAACCAATTCTTCCAACACACGCTCTACCCATCACCATTTAGGATACAATTTGAAACAAAGAATAAGGGGGGATCTTTGAATGTAGCTTTTTCAGTCTTTGATTTCTAGTCTTGGCCTGTCTGTGATTTTTAACAAGATTACTGATTTTATATGATGTTTAAACGATGTATTAGTGTCTTGTGTGAAATTAGTTTTAACAGCCCTATGCATTTGAACAATCTTTTCTTCTTTTTTTTTTTTAAGGTTGCCGATGCGCTAGTTCATAATCAAGCGTGTGGTGATCATCCATGCTTTTTGTATCTATTGAATTTGCGACTGACTGGGAGAATCACGGATGAACAAAACACCAGAGGTCGAGTTATCTATGCACCGGAGGATACGTCCCAAACCCTCGGCCTTTTGCTTTCCAAACGAATCCCACAGGTGGGAGTGGCATTTTTATTGATATATGAGAAAAATACCGTTGTTTCAAGCAGTTGTTTATGTGTTTTTTTAATTGTGTACATTTGTGGAAGATGATTAATTTGATTTTGGCAATCATGAGTTGTTTTTGTTGTTGTGATAATGATATGTAAATTTATGGTGCGCCGTCCCTCGCAAGAGCACAAGATGCATTCCATGAAACCTACATGAATCATAATTTGCACATGTTCACATTTAATACTGTCGAATCATACAATGAAACATGATTAATATGTATTCAGTTACAATACCATTGGGTTATACAGATGAATCGTATATGATTAAAACATGGTTACATACAATTGTTTGTGTAATTTTGAATTTAGAAAAGAAGAAGAAAGAAAGAAGTGTTTTCAAGTTTCTGGGCAATGTCTTCAAGTTGAAATTGACAATTGAAGATATTGTTTTTGTTTAAAATCTTTATAATTCGTATTGCAGATAAAGATAAAAACGCATTTTCCTTTTTTCCTTTTCAGATGCCTATATTTCCTATTTATACACGCTCTGGAGAAGTGACTGCCTCTATAGATTTATTGAAGCAGAATGCCTTGTTTACTGATGACCAGTTGTCACAATTGCAAAATTTCCACCATTTTGTCTTCTCTGGAGTGCTCAATCTAGAAAAGGAGCCAATGGAGTTTTCCATGAACAAAGCAGAATCTGGATGCATGGTTGTGCCCTTAAATGGTGTGTTATAAGTTTATCTTTCTTTCTTTCTTTATCAATGACCTTTTAGTACCTTTCGGTGTAAGGTGTTATAAGTTTATATGGTCCTTAAATGGTGTGTAATATGTTTGATTGTTTGATCGAGCCCCATTACTACCACAGAGCAGTGTTGAGGCTAGCTCTGTGTTCAGCCATGAAAGGCAAACCAGATACCTGCCATAAATGCAGACATCCTGACCACCAAAGACGAGTGAACACAGAGCCAGAAATCTTTTGGATCAGAGAGTTTCAGACAAGCATGTGATCAGCCCACTGTGTCCACAACTCTTTACTGGCATGATGAGCAATACACTGATCAGTATTAATCAAAGAGAGGCCAATAAACAAATTAGTGTAGCCCTGGTGGGTACCTCCTCAGCTATTGATAAAAACTGGGAGGTTCTACAACTCTGAGCAGTGTGTAATATGGTAGATGGATATTATTGCTTAAAGATTAAAGTTGTTAGTGTTGTTGGGATTAATGTTTACTTTGTTTCTCAGGAGATGCTGATCTGGACATTGATTGGCCATTTGTCCACAAAGTTGTGGAATTTATGAAAGTGGAAAAACGCAAGACTAATGTGAAGCAAGTGAACAAGGAGCTTTTCACGTTCTTAGTAGAAAAATTTGAGGATGCTGTAGTGATGCCATCCTACAGAAACATTGACCAACCTCAACACTTTTATGTGGCGGAAATACGAAATGACTTAAATCCTTGCAGCCCTTTTCCTTCTCCTGACTTGTACAAAACATTCCAGGTATCAATGCTTGAGATTACAATGAGTTTTGGTATCATCGTCTAGATGGCTAGAAAAGAAAGAATTAAGAAATAAATACAATAGTTTTAGATCTGAAATATGTTTGTGTGATATTATGAGGTAAACTTTTTAACGCATAGTTTTATTTGATAACTTCTTCGCGTTCTTATTTTAACTTTGAAAATTTTATTGAAATTTGTCTGTATGCTTTACTTGAATTTCCGATCCAGGGATCACTTGAGCCTTTGACCTTTGATCTGAATTTGTCTCGTTAAAAAACTTATGTTCATTGACTTTGCTTTGTTGTCAATTTCCGCATTCTTGTGTGTTATTATAAACTGAAGTGATTAGATGTGGTTTTTAGATTTGAATTTGTTAACTGATTAATCATACTGTAACAATGTAAATCTCTCCTTCCGATAATCCCCAATTTCATGCTTCAAATTTGGACTCCAAAATTTTCACCCTTTTTATAACAACACAACAGCTAACCATTTGAATAAATGACTATTCTTCACCAGGACTATTACACCACCAAATATGGTCTGGCCATTACCAACACAATGCAGCCACTTTTGGATGTAGACCATACGTCTGTGCGGTTAAACTTGTTAACTCCAAGGTTTGAAGTGTTTGCTTATTATTTTCAATTGGTTCCATCAAATTTTATGTTTTAGCAATTTGTTATGTCATCATATATATCACCTTTTTCATGGTTGAGATGGGTTTTTTCTTTTGCTTGGGTTAAGCTAGCTTGATGCTTGAAAAAGACCCAGATGGGAAAAAGAACATGAAAAATCTGTCTTGAAAAAGATAAAGGTCTTGAGTTTTAGAGTAAAATCGGGAAAAATAGACCTTTGAAGCAAAATACTTTGATTGGGACTTATTTTTTCCTTTTTTGGAGTACGATTTTCGAACTCTTTTATCAGCAGTGAAAAGAACCACTCAGAGGACCCAGGGTGGTAAAATAAATAGGTCCTCTGTTCATCAATGATGGTTGCCGCCCATGGACTACATCATTCCTAGTGGTCCATGAGTGGCATCATGTCTGATCTCGCTCTGTCTTCTCTCTTTCCTTTTTCTACCCCACAAGAGTATGGGGTTTATAAGTGGGCCCTCTGTTCACCCCAGTGGTGAGTGCCACCCATTTACTGTGCGTCTTTCCTAGTGGTCTATGGGTGGCATCTAGTTACCTTTGATTTGTTTGGAGCTGCTGAAATGACCTACCTGTGTTGATAGAGCCCTAAAACAGCAAAAAAAACCAACCAAAAAATGTACTAACAGACAATTTTGATGTCTTCATGTATGTGGGATTTTGATTTTTCTCAACATGTTTATGTCATATAGATAAAATACATTAACTTTTTTACATATACATCTATATTACCAGATACATGAATCAGAAAGGAGTGGCGCTGCCAACTAGCAGTGCAGAGACCAAGAAAGCAAGACGAGAAAATTTGCAGCAGAAACAAATATTGATTCCAGAGTTATGTGATGTTCATGTATTTCCTGCTTCTCTTTGGAGAAAAACGGTTTGCTTACCTGCCATTTTATATCGTATGAATTGTCTACTCCTGTCTGAGGAGTTGCGCAAAAAAATTTCCAACGAGACAGGCATAGGTATTGAAAATCTTCCTGCTGGATTCCAATTTCCAAAATTGGATTTTGGCTTTGAGACGAGCCCTGAAAAACTCAGGGAAGCCGAATCAAGGATTGATGAACAAGCTGATGAAAATGGCTTGTCACAATTAGAGGATCCGGATAACACGAAACCTGAAAAGATTACTGAAGATAATGGAAAATGCTTGGAAACAGAGAAAGAAGTAGATAATAATGAGAGTATACATAACAATAATGAAAATGTAAATTCAAATGTAAATGGCACACACTTCACTTCTCTGAATGGAACTCACAATTCTGAAGAAGAAAAGAAACCCATAGTCTTTGAGAAGGATATACATTCCCTATCATCCACAAATCACAGATCTGAGTCTTTGCCTTCTCAGATGTCAAATGGCATATGTAATGGACATGTTGACAATGTTCATCATTTATCTTCCATGACCACTAATCAAAATGGTGTTTGTGCATCAGAACAAAGTTCTCTCACAAGCACTATTCATGGGCAGCAAAAAAGTATCAAATTCACTCGTATCAGCAAAAACTCTTTACAGTCTGATGCAGCAGTTTCCCACAATAATGATACTCCAGCTGCTCAGGTGCTACCAAATGCTCAAAATCTATCAGCCTGTTCAGAATCACAAACATTGATGTCGTCAATGCCAAATGATGTTATTATATCTTCTGTTGATAAATCTGATTGCAACAGTGCAACATGTATGACCTGCACAACCAACTCTGCTCATCAAACCACCATGCAATCTTCTTGCAAAGAAGAACTTAAAGGTGCTACCATAAATAAACAAGTGCATTTTACCACCAACTCCACAACCCAACCATCTCCACTGTCAACGCCATCTTCACCTCCATGTGCCGCACCTTTCACTCATTGTGTCTCATCCACTCATACCACGGCAGCTGTTGTCACTCCAATGCAATGTGACAATCACAAAGCAACTGAATCAACTGTGCAGACAGGGGCCGTTACATCCCATAATGAATCATCAAAGTTTATATCACCTTCTACTGCAGCTGCTGATATGACCTCTGATCATTGCAAAATTGACAATAATGAAAATTCCAGTGTGATTAATAATGTCATTCCTTCAACATTAAAAAATGGATCACCAATGAAATGTGATGATGTGATTTCTTCATCTAATGGTTGTGAAAATATAAGCCAGTCAACACCCACATCTGCCTTAAACAAGCCACTCCATCCATCAAACCACATTCTTAATAATGCAAATTCCAATGGAGAAATTACAGTTCTAAATTGTAGAAAGAATTGGAATGAATATCGGAATAACTTAGCTTACAGTAAATCCTTAGAAAATTCTTCTGCGGAATGTATGAGAGCATTGCTGAACGAGAAAAACGATGATTGTAACAGGGTAAAAAATTCTAGTGATAAGGAAACAAAATGCAACACAGACTATGCAAATAAGTCTTCAGACCGTATTTCCTCTCCAACTCATCTACAGAACCCTTCCATAGTCATGAATTCTCTCAGTGCAGATTTGACTGATATACATATTGATCTCGTTGTACCCGTTTCTGAAACATCTGATACATTCCAATCAGATGAATGGAGCGAGACTGTCAGGAATAATGATAGTTGTCATTCAAATGGTGATATATCCTCTAATGGTTGGACAGATTTTTCAAGTAATAATGATACTGATTACAATGATAGTAATGTCATCAAGTTTTCATTTGCTGCAAAGGATTCTCCTTCGAAGAGCAAGAAAGATCTTGTCATTGACCGATGGAATTTACAAAAAGAAGAAAAGCTCCACAAATTTGATAAAGTAACAGAAAACACAAACTCATCCGATACTCCTTCTAATTTGTTAGATCAAACAAGTTTTGAGAAACATCAATGTAAACGTAGTTCAAAATCTGAAGGTGTTGTAAAGGAATCTCCTAAGACTTGTTTTACCATTGATTTTTTGAATTCTAAACGTGAGCAGGAGAAAGTGACAACAAATCAGTCATGTGAGAAATCAGTGGATTTATCATCTGAACATTTCCATTCATCCTCAGGGATAAGTCTAGATGAGGATCGAGACCTAAAAACCTTTGCAGGTCCCAGTCCATGTTTGTTTCTTCAGGCCTTGACTATGTCAAATGCTAATGATTTTTTCAGCCTTGAACGACTAGAGACGATTGGCGATTCCTTCTTGAAGTATGCCATCACCGTCTACCTATACTGCTCCTATCCAGGGATCCACGAAGGGAAGCTGAGTTATTTGAGGAGCAAGCAGGTAAGCCAGAAAGGGGCAATTGGATACTCTATATTTTTTTCATGTAAATCATCTCTCTTTATAATAGTATTCATTCTTACAATATAGATTACTGTATATTTTATGAATTGAGTATATCCCTTCTGCAGGGGCTGCCTG
>JARBEP010100961.1:0-10463 GCA_030265255.1 Tritonia festiva
CTAAGAAGTTTATAAGTTTTCTCTGATTGATGTAAGTGTTGTCAAATGAAGTAGGAGTTCCATTCATTATATAAAAGATGGCTGATATGTAGATAATGTCCTCACTTGCATCTCATGATAAATTGTGATATTACATTTTTTTTATTTCAGGCCATCCTCATACTCAGCAAAACCCAACAAACGAAAGCCAGTCAAGCGGCTCATCTGACGCTGCCATGATGAATCCACAAGGCTTTCAGTACCCAACAGGCATGCAGCAGAGGGCACGGTCAGCCCAGAATTACCCAACAGAGGCAAACTGGGCTTCACAACAACAGCAACAGTCATGGCATGCTCAACAACAACAACAACAACAACAGCAGCAGGCTGGAACGTCAGGCTGGCAAGCAAAGAGCCCGTCTTGGGGAACACAACACTCCCTGCAGCAGCATAATTACCCTCACTGGCAGCAGCAACAACAACAACAACAACAAATGACATCACCGGCGAGTCAACCATACACCTCACCTCTTCACTCTGCCTCTGCGTCACCATTTCATTCACCGACCCACAACCCATACGCCTCGCCGTCACACTCGGTCGTACAGCAATCCGCAGGATATCAATCATCGTCTCCTTCATCTTCCCAGCATTCCTTCTCGTATCACTCCTCCCCTTTCCACAGTCCAACCAATAACGAGTCGTCCTACCAGTCCATGTACCCTAGGCAAAGCTACACCCAATACTCCGCGGGGAACTCGTACCAATCTCCTACAGGCACTGATCTATACCAGTCTCCTACCTCCAGCCATTACAAATCACCCACCCCCATCTATCCCTCGCCTACAGCAAACCAACCATACCATCTCCCATCGGGAAGCTCGGTGGATAATATGTCGCCAACCACCAGTCAAACATATCACCGCCCCTCGGCTACCATGTCCAAAAACTACCAGTCTCCTTTGCCGGCATCTTCAGGCATAACCTACCCAGCAGCCATGTCCAATCAGGGGTTTAGAACCCCACCCGTTTGTCAAGGGAATTCCCCTATTTACCCCCAGTCTTCAATGTACCCCCAGCAATCTTACCAATCCTCCTCCCAGGGGTCTAGATACCCCTCTCCTTCCCACCCCCAGGCCTGGAGTAGTGGGAGGGCGGCGGGTAACCCGTATAATTCAGGCTATTATAGTCCCACGTCACACCAGACTCAAGCAACGCTCAGCAAAGTGCCAGATTCATTAAGCCACTCCAATGTGCCTTGCAGCTCCGATTCAACCACGGCTCACGGTAAAATGGGTACTTTCGATCCGTCCTCGTACCCTGTATCTTCCGGCATGGGGAAAAGTGGAAAGAAAGGGTCTAAGGAGGAGCAGAAAATGCACCAGTATCAGAAACAGTCGGATATTAAAAAAGCTATACAAACGCCACAGAATCCAGGCTATGCTAGGGCTGTAAAACCATCTTCTAACAAACAACAGAAAAATGAATCCGTTGTTCAAGTGCTGTCAAAGTTAGCTGACAGTTTTACTGCGACACAAGCTGTGCAATCTGCAGGTCAAAGTAATCCATTGAATGCCTTTGACAACCATGATGGTCAGAATCAAATGTTGAACATTGTGTCAGGTACAGATAACCAAAAGAAACTGGAACTACCTGCGAGCAGCTTCGGACAAGCAGAAAGTGAAACGGCACAGACAGAAATAAATGTTGACAATGAAAACGCTTCAAAGTATGAGGAAAAAGGGCCGAATCCTTGCTCCACTCCCATGATTCAACAGCTGTTAATGGAAGAATCCCCGGCCAAAGTGAACATCACACCGCCGTCACTGGAAGACAAAAACAGTGCTAATAAAAAACCTATGTTGAGTCCTACGCTACCCGCAGCTACGAAAGGCAAAAAGAAAACGACGAAAGGCAAAGGAGCCAAACAAGGTCTGAGGCAGCGAAGTGCTAGTCTGACATCACCGCCGACCATTCCTCCCTACGGTGGAGTTTATAGACCTCAGACAATGCCAACTATGGGGCCAGGGTTCAACTCTATCATCAGCAATAGGCCTCATCACCCGATGTCCTACTCCCAAATAAGCACTGGCTACTCCCCCAGAAAGTCAGAGTCAGGCACAGATTGGCAGAAACAGTTTCCTCACTCTGAACCTCTACAGCAACATTTCTCCCCGGTCAATCAGTGGCAACAGCAGCAGCACCAGTGGGGAGGCCAGCAGTGGCAACAGGATTATACGACAACGCCCGGCTCGCTTGGTGGAGACAACGAACCAAAGCAGGATAATAATTGTCTCCCTTCCGGTAATATTCCTGCACCTAGAATGCAGCATCGGTCTTATAGCGCGGACTGCGCAACGTTTGTCTATTCCCCGAACAACCCGCCTTCGTCATCGTCTTCTTTTGGAGGACAGATGATGTCACCCCAAGCCACATCTTCAAACGAATCTAATCCCGCAGCCCAGCCTGAGACTGGAAGCTTTATGGAAAATACGGATGAAAATGGAACGCTCTCTAGTCTTTTAGGTTTAATGACGGAAGATGGCTTATGGGATGACGATACAACACCGTGCCTCGTCACGACCTTCGGGCACCAAGACGCCAATAATCAACAACAACCGTCTACGTCCTCAAGGTCCAATCCTACCTCAGAAACGCCTCAAGACAGTCTCCTGTCCAAGGATTTCATCACGTTGAAACCTGCTACTAAATACAAGTCTGATACAGGGATGACCTCGTCGGAAGAGTCTGATCGCATGGACTTTGAAATTGCGGCTGATCTTATCCCCGCCAAGATTCCTCCTGTGACTGCCGTGCCAGCTAGTAGCCACCCCAAAGTAGGAAAACAAAATCGCGCGAAGACGATGGATATGCTGTGCAGGGATATCGTGCATAGTAATAATCTGTCTTACACGTACACCTTCCACGTTCCCACTCCTCTATTCAAAAGGCTCAAGTTCTACAAAAGTGCCCAGGCACGGAAGCACGACCGTAAAGTGCTTCGAATGCACCCAATGGACGCCAGGAAGTACAGTCTCTTGAAGATCGGGAAGGAGATTGTCAAATTGATCAAATTATCCGAAGAGGATCTCGCCAAATACAACCTGACACTGCCTTTACCAGGGGAACATAGTCTCAGCCCTTCCGACGGGCCTTTGAATAGGGTCAACCTGGACATCCCTCCAGCCAGCTCCTCTAGATCCAGTGGTTCTAGTGACGAGGGCCCTTCTTCCCTTTCCAGCTATGACACAGACTTTCCCCCAAATAAAGTCGCCCCGCCAAGCTCCCTCCCCTCTGGCCAAGTTTTGCCTCCGTCGAGGAACATCATCAGGCCCACGACACCTCCGTCTTCTTCCAGCAATATGCCCTGGCCACGACAGTATCAAATGGCGTCGCCTAGTGGTAGTTATCAGATGGCAGGAAACAGCATTGCCAGTAGCGGTAATACTACCTGTGGAAGTAGCAATAATTGTTACAGAAACACTTTCCCACCAAATCCTGGGACTAGTAGTGCTAGTAATCCGTTATTAGGCAATGAACATTCTCCGCATTTGAATCCTTACATGACAGCACCTGGTAGGGAAAATTACGTAACGGGGGGACAATATCCGTATCACGGAAACAGTCCTTCTTTGAGAAACGATTCCATATCAGTTTACAACGGACAACATAGTGAGATGGCTTCCACTTCCTCTTATTCTCAGGGTACACACCAGTTTAATTCAGGCCACCAGCCTTACAACAATTCTTCAGGTTTATACCAATACCAACCACCGCCTCACGACGGGAGGATGGAGAATGGAATGCCCAATACAATACAGAATCAAAAAAACGGGTTGCGCTCCCCGGGACAGCATGGGCCAACAGATACCATTGACACGGACAGGCTCTCAGGCTGTGGTGACGGAATTGACCGAGACGACGACGAGACACTGAACACCACTGAAGCCTGCCCAGTCAATGCCCGGGTGAACGCGCAGATTAGAAATGTCCATGCTGACACTTGTCTAAACCGCAAAGACGGTTGTTTTCGAGTGAATGGAGAGAAAAAAGACGATCGTATGAAAGATTCAAAACGATCTTACAACAGCATTTATTTGAAAGATTTTGATAGAAACCAATACCATTGGTCAGAACCCATTCGTGCCAGTCACGACGCTGACATGGTCAGCCCAGTAAAACACCGGAGGTCGAGGAGAACTAGAAACAGGAGGTCATCTCTTAAGAAGTATAATCATAGACTGGAGAGGGACCATGACAAAAATATCGGGGAGAACTCTTCAACAGGTTTAGAGATGAATCATAACCCTGATCATTGTAAAATCTCAACTGACATGGAAGGACATCATTCGACGTCAGATTTGGTGCTTAGGATTAAAAGAGACAGATTCAGGTTTAGAAGTAAAAAGACCGATAAGAATTGGAAATCTCTTAGGTTGAAAATTCCGAAGCAGAACTTTGCAGTCAATCCTCATTGGACCGATTTTGCGTCGAATGCTGATTCAGCGTCTTTGTGTAGTTCTCAAAAGGAGTCGGACTTTGAGGCGGATATCTCCGTTCAAAAGGAAGAACTTGAATTGGGAGACAAAGAAATGGATTCAACCAGTCCACACGGCGTCCGTCAAAGTATGAGGCAAGCTAAACTGAGATCTATCTTTCATCATAGCGATGGGTCGGAGGTTAGCAGGCTCAAGGAGAAGAAGAAGCAGAGTTTGAAAGAGGGCGTCCACTACATTGTGGTAGGGAAATTCAAAGGTCATCAGAAAATGATGGTGAAGATTCGCAGAATTCCTGTTCGTGTAGAAGAAACAGTTAAAGCCGATAATTTCCTGGTCACGTGTCAACAAGAGGTTGTGAGATCGGCTAGCACCAATTCAGAGTACGATGAAAGTAGTCTTAATTCAGACGGCTCTAAGAATCCTGTACAAATTGTAATTGAAGACGCACAAGAAATGCCTGAAATTGAAATGGTGAACAATGCAATCCCAGACGAAAGCCCTGGTTCATTATCTGTGGATCAGCCAGTAAGTGCGGCCACATCGCCTGAAACACCTTTCTTTTGTCGGCTGAAAAAAACATTTATCAAAAGACAGGGAGGAAAAGGATGGATTAATGTGAGCCAGAGAACCAAAAGAAAGAATAACGTCTTTTTCCCTGGAGTGGTACCTCGAATGTTTATCCATTTCCAAGCGACTTTTCACGACAACATTGCCAAATTAGAAGAGTGTCAGGATTATTCCTCGAGTTCGGACGATGAAGATGATTATCTGGAAGATATTATTCTTAGAGGCAAAGTTCAGTATGCCAAAGAACTCGGCTATCTGAAAGATTCCATAATGGAAAGATTGACACAAACCGAGACGTTTTCCCTTGCAAATATTCCATCTAAATTGCCTCCAGATGAAGAAGAGGGTGGTGGTGTGAATGAAAATATGTCCGAAGAAAACACGGATAAAGAAAAACCAGACTTGTGTTCAATGGATGTGAAAAGTAAAAGTTTACTGGAAAGTTCACCAACAAAAGCCAATTCTGTCTCTTCCAAATATGTGGCAATTTCTGAGGACAAATGTAGCATAAAAATAACGATAAAGCAATTAGATATACGGTCTTCCTCCCCTGTTGTTCCCAAGACATTAAAAACTGTGACCAATATGAAAGCATTGGAGGACAATGAATTGTCAACAGGTGATGTGAATAATGTAATGTCACATAATATTGTTACCCCTAAATCGTTTTTTCAACATGAAAATATTGAGAATATCACTCCCGACAAAGAGGAATTGAAAGTTCCGACACCGGTTTTGAATCAGTCGCTGTATGAAGATATTTGCTCTAGCCCTGACATTGTAGTCCCGCCGAAAGAGAGCATGGAAGACAGGAAGGAGTTCATCAAACGTCAGATGGCGTTTTATGAAGACATCTCTTCTGACCCTGACACGGATGATACTATTGTTGATGTTGGCTCCACGTACAACCCTCCAAAGCCACCTCCTGTCGTGCCGTATGACTCTAATAAATATTACAATTTGAATTGGGAAGTAAAGACATCTGCAAATGAATTGCAATCGTCTCTGATTCCAAAATTAGATCAGACAGACTCAGCAATTGAAGAACAAAAAATAGTTGAGAAAGAGAGAGAATCCAGTGTGGATCGTAAGGACGGGCTAGAAACTCATGACATGGACGAAACACGTAAAAAGGATGGTAATAAATCTGATGACTTGTCGACTGAAATATTAAAACGGAATGAAGGCAATCCAAACAAGGCCAAAACGTGTCCGGAAAAAGAAGACTCTATTGTGGAATCAGTGCCTGATCAAGTCGTGCCATCAACAAAAGGGGAAAATGACTTGGTGAAAGATAAAACTGCGTTGCTGGATAGAACTAAAAAATCTACACCAGTTGTCAACAAAAAAGGTGGCAAGGACAAAGAAAATTCTAAAATCGGTGAAGAGTTGACTCCCTGTGTAGGTAATTCTGATAAGGATTCAAATGAGAATGTACAACATTCAAAAGGTCCTGCCAGAAGGAAAAAGAAGAGAGAAATGGAATTACTGGGAGGTTTTGGCACCAGCTCAAATGAAGAGAAAGAAGGTAGTCCATTTCCCTCCAGTAAACGACTCAGACAACGGAAGCAGACAAAGTACACATTCCATTTGGACGGCATCGACTCGTCCAGCTCCAGTGATAATGAAGATTTGAAAGACCCAGTATTTTTCCAACAGTCTCAGAATAAACACCTGTATCCAAATAAGAAACCAAATCCTGAGGACAAAAGCATACCATCTCAGACGGGGAAGCTGAACAAACAATATACGTCCAGATCTGTAAGAGGCAAAAGAAAGAAAGGTGCTGGAAGTAATAAATTGTTGAATAGTTTGAGCCTACTTCACATGGCCACCTTAGCCAATTTGACAGAATCTCAAGATTCCCCTGCGTCGCCAACCAGTCAGGAACAGGGAGAGTCTAATGCTACGAGTTACAACAATTGGGCCAACGGGGATCATTGTCAAGACTATTCGTCATCTTTAGAAACGATGTCATTCACAACGCCTCCTGACGAGGAAGAGTTAGAGACTTCTCCACCCTTAGCACTCTCACCCGAAGAGAAACTCACCAAAATTAAACGGCGGAATCTAATGAGAAAATCGGCTGCCTCCATGTCGTGTCGAGTTCTCAACTTTCCAACGAGTCACCGAAATCGCATCAAGCCAGGACGCAATGGATCGTCCAATCTGGGTACCAGGCCGTTCTCAATAAGCCACCTGGTCACCAACTCTGCTTCCTCATCTCCCATCCCTGCAAACTTTTTCAATCATTCTGTCACGGAATCCTCAGACCAGCAGGTCGGTGCCATCAAATCCGACAAAGATATTTTGGAACTGGAAAAAGCCAAAGCCATGTCCTTTTCTATGAAGCAAATCCTCCGCATGGCTATGACCGACGACTCTATGGACTCCGATTCCAAAGATGGAGTGGCCCTGGTCAAGCCGCGGGAAAGTAAGAGAGCACAGGTGAAGAGCACGGCTTTGTCGATGAGTGATATTATGAAAATGACGTCAAACAACGAGGACGAGGAAAACAAAATAATAGTGAATCGCACGATATTGACTGGGAAAAAAGAGCTGTGTGGTAGAGGTGGAGGGAAAGCGGAGGTGAAAGATGTGGCCTTGTCGTTTAAGGACATCATGAAAATGAACCAGGAAAACGATGCATCTGACAGTGAAAGCTGTTCCAGTATTCCTAAGCCGTTGTTTTCAAATGATGGCGATGAGAAAGGGTCGCCGTTATCGAACGATCAATGCGATGATGTGAAAAATAATTCTAGTTTTGATCTGACCGAAAACTCCTTTATCAAGAGTGCTTCCCCTTCTGATATATCAATTAACATAGACAGTTCCTTAACAAAATCTGACCCATCGCTCGATACACCAAAAGAATGTTGTGCGGATAACATTGACGTTATTGATGAATCAATTCTAGATGTGGAAAAATTACCAGAGAAAATGGACATGTTCTCTGAAAAAATGGATATGACCGTAGAAAGGAAAGAGAACTCTTTGAAACTTCAAAATTCTACAATGGTCAAGTGCCTCAGTCCTTTGAGTTGTATCATTGAGGAATCCCCAATTTCCAGGATCTCTCGGGATGAGGTCACGTCTGGAGAACCTGACAGCGGCATGTTTCAGGTTGTCAGCAATACTGACGTCAAGTCTCCAGTCTCTTTGAAAGATCCAATCCAGTCAGTTGAGTCAGCAGTAGTTGGCAAAGAAAATCTAGAGAACATAAGTGACGACCTGTCACCAGATGTGATCGAACCTAGTCAAGAGTTGAAACCAGCGTTAAATATCCCGACAATTAAAGAGACATTGGTTGAGTCCAATTCGAAATCTGAGGAAACAATGGATAGAAAATACAAGGATGCATTATCACTCAATAATGGCTGTAATAAGACCTCGATGAAAACGTCTGCAGAGTCGAGCCTTCTACATCCTTTACAAATTCCATCTTTCTCCAAAGGCGGCCACACCTGGTCCTCATCATCAAGCAGCAAGGCGTGCTCCAGCTCATCACCTTATTCCTCTCCCTGGTGCTGGCAGTGGCAGCAGCCCCATAGGATATCTGATGCTCTGAACAGTCCTCTCAATCTAAGCACCTCGAGCATAAAATCAACCACAGTTTACTCCCCTATCACACCAACTTCACCGATTTCACCATACCCCTTAATTCACCCTCCTCCGCCATATCACAACAAAACATCGCAAGACACTGCTGCTCCCCCTGCTAAAAAGTCGAAACCTTTGTGGTACCCCTGGCTTAGCAAGGAAGAGACTACAGCTTCTGTTCACAGCACAATCGAGTCAACTGTCACTACAAATATCCAGGAACACTCAGAAGATTTGAGTACTTCAAAAAAGGGCAATAGCGAAACGAGTAATAAATCACTGTCATTCACAAATGGTCATCCATCAGATTATCCAGAGGTGAGAAAATGGTCGTCTGATAACCAAGGCATTGTGGGAAACAAGGCAAGTCGTGATCAAGAGGAACGATCGCTTAAAGTGGAGACTTCGAAAAAAATCGGACAAAAAACAGAAGGGATGTGCAAATCAGAGAGTAGCATTCCAAATAAAATTGGAGAGAAAGTGAAGAATGCATCCTGTAAAGCACAGAGAGGTCTGAGGTTGTCTGAATGCGCAAGTGTGTCACAGTTCGTGGGAAGTGTCATTGAAACGGCTTATGAACAAAAAAAAGGACAAGAGAAAGATGTACCCAAATCAGCCGCTCATGACAAATCACAAGAAAGGACTATGTCTGAAAGTGATCTATCGTCAGTGAAAGTGAAACTAAATGACTGCATAAGTCAACCACAAATAAGACATCCGAAACAGGAATCGGTACCAGAGCATCCAGGCACTGGTCAAGGCGACACTCACAAGATGTCAGGTCAGCCATTCTTTAAAAACGGTTTTCATTCTCCTGTGTGGGATATGCATAATTTGTACAATGAACAATTACAGAGACTACACTATGCTGCCTCTCAGTCTCAGACCATAGTCTCTCAGTGTGAAAAACCTCTGACAAATGACGTTCAAGGCAGTAGTGTAAGAAAAAGAGAAGATGAACGCATTCGTACTATGCTGGAGAATGAGAGAGCTCTTCGGGGTCAGTTTGGTATAGATTCAACCCCTCAGACTCCTGTGAAGAAAGGGACCCCAAGCTCCCCAGGCTCGTCTGGACACATGAGTTTAACTGACCGTCTTGTGACACAGCTTATAAAAGGGGAGACCACTGCCGATCCAACGAGTGACCTTGTCGAGGCAGCTGGGTCGAGGAGAAGAGGACAAAAAAGAAGTCAAGGAAGAGACGAAATTAATTCCGTGTCTACATCGGGTTCAACGGGAAGTGGGCATGGAAAAGATGATGATAATGGTGGTGACAACAGCACAGGAAAAGGAAGAGATGAAGAGAAGAGAGAGCAGCCTGGACGACCAAAACCTTCTTGCGTGGCGGGGGACAGGTCCATCGTCATACAACCGGAGAAACGAGCACCGAGCAGACTGAGTGTGGAGAGCAGCTTGTTACATTACGGTCTCAACACCATCCAAGTCCCAGCAGCTTTCTGTAGCAGTGTACAAGACTTGCCAGATAAACCAGTGTGAGTTTTGCCACTTTTTTATTTCCTTGATGTGATATTGTCTTGTGACTAAACAGCACAACTGTAGTGTATAACAAACTCGCAGAGCCTATTTGGTCAAAATTGTGTTCTTTTGAGAAAATCAGAAAAAATAATCTAACTTATAAATCCACACGTGTGTGCAGCTGTGCTTGTTATTCGTTCTGAGATTGAGATAAAACTGTTTATAGTGAGGCGAGTAGGCTGGCTTGTCGAGCAAACAGGGTGTAAATTCAGCTAAGTTATTAAATGTAAGAATCAGTAAAGATTTATTGGTTTATATGTAAATGGTTGACACTGATTAATG
>JARBEP010103177.1:0-12581 GCA_030265255.1 Tritonia festiva
ATTTATGGCGGGTATCTTGTGTACCTTTCATGGCTGAATATAGGGCTGGCCCTAACACTGCTCTGTGGTATTAATAGGGTTCGATCAAACAAACAAACTTTGGACTTACCCATCTGTTAATTAGCAATGACTTTGATGGTCTCAGCCAATGACATGGGCTATTCAAATTCTTGGTGTACTCCACAGGCACTACAAGGAATGTAATACAAAGTAGAAAAAGGGAAAAAAAAAGAAATAGGGATAAAACTTCAGGGCAAAATTCCCATTCTAAGCTATTGCTGTTTCTTAAAAAATAACCACCCATTTACAACTACTTATGCAAGGATGCTATTCACTTGCTTATGAAGATCATGTTACTTTTTTGCCAAGAAAATCCTGCAACAAATCTCTTGGAGGGGGTCTCGGCAACCTTGCCTCCCTCATTACATGGAAAGAAGGTTATTATTCTGTCCCTCACTATGATCTGTCAAGATGTAAAAGCAGAACATCCCCCCCCCCCACCCACCTTTTCTTTTATCTCTTTGAATCTCTTTGAATCTCTTTGAATTTCTTTTCTCTTTGCCCTTGAATTTTCATTCTCTGTTTATTGGTCTCTCATAGTGCTTAATCATCTTATTAACCAATGAGCCAAGAAGTAATTTAGTCAGCCATTTACGATCAAAACATTGTAGTTTTTTTGGTATTGCTTGGTGATAAGGAACTGCAGAATGGTGATGATTGAACATGTGACAATAACTTGCTGGAGTTTATTGTCACTGATTAGTTTTGTGTTGTTTTTTTTGTTTTTATTTTTTATTTTTTGTTTTTTTTTCAGGTAAACTAGAATTTTCTGTTCAAAACACAAATAACAGTTTTGGAGACAGGGATCGGGTTGGAAAATTAGACATGTATAGAATATACACTGCAAATTGGACGGAATTCTTCATGGACATTGGGAAACTTCCTGCAGGCTATCAGGTGTGCTATCATAATAATCTAGTTTTTGTTGATGGAAAGTTGTTTTCAAGTGCCCTGCCTTATGACATTGGCAATAATTTCTCTGTACTACTTCTCTTTGTTTCTAGTGCATTATTTGCATTTTTTTGTGCAACCACATCTTCAAGCCATCATGTTTATGACACTGTCTTTATTTGCTCCTCATCGCTGCCAACCACTATGATAAAATCGTACTTATTACAATTTGACCTTCTCGAGAAAAAATGAAGGTCTTGAATTTCAGAGCAAAATCAAGAGAAATTTTTTCTCTTTAGGATTTCGATTTTCATGTCAAGACAGTCAGCGAAGACGTTTCAAACAATTAGATCTCAATTTTTGCGAAATCACAAATTTACTGGATGTGTTAGAACTCTTTTATTGGCAGTGAAAAGAAACGCTAGATTATTATTTGTTGATGCATGCATACTGTAGTATAGTTGTATTGATACTTGAATGATTTACAATACCATTATTGTTGAACAACTGCTACTACTACTATCTATATTATCTATTTACTTTTTATTTGGTGAGTTCGATATGGTTCTCAAAGATTTCTGCTGCTTCAGCTCAGCTTTCCTGTCATTTGCCGTTTACATTAACTTTATAATTTTATAATCCGGGGCTTTGCTGATATTCAGTTTGCCATTGCAACATTGACTCACTGTGTTCTAGAGCTCAAGCTCTACCTTCGTTTTCTCTTTACCGATCTGGTTTGTCTGATAGTAAATTATTGGGTTTTAGTTAGAAATAGTCTTTATTATCTTATCAAACCAGTATGTATTGGATTATCCTTAAGTATGAAACAGGCGTGAATGAACTTGATCCTAGTAAAAGCAATCACTGAAAGTAAAAAACAAAACAAAATAAAACCACACCACATTTTAAACCCTAAAAATCATAATCTAAAAGTCAAAGTAGCGGGGATGAGGTTATGACAATGTATACAATGGTATTTGTTCTGGCAAAACAATTCTGAGAATAATTTTATAGCAGGCTAATTGAAATTAGTCACTATAATTTCATGTCATATAATTATAATAGATATCAAATCGCCATGGTACGTAAAATTCGTGGAAAATTCATATTAAGTTGGTCTTGAAGTTTTTCATAAATTTTGAGTGGGAACCCTGAAACAAGCATTATGCTGTAAACAAACGTCTTAAAATGGGTAAGCTGTAGCATTGTATTGTACTTTAACTTCAAAATTGGTTGAAAAAGAAGGTAGGCAGTATACACCAGTAGGCTCAATATGACGTCGATTATGGCTCTAAGTGACAGACCACGTATGGGAATCTGTTTTTGCTTTCTGAAAAGTTGGCAGCTATGGCTCCTTTTCACACAGATCTTTCCAGCTTATTAGCTTATCTTAGTTTAAAGGCAGAGAGCAGATTATCTTTATAGTCTCTTTCTTTCTCCATCAGCCGCCTATTATATAATACCATTAATTCATGTTTGCTTGTTATAAATATATTTTATCTGTCCTTTCTTTTTTTTCTGTTTATATTCATTTAAGTATTCTATCTCATATCTATCAATTCAAATGTCGGGTCCTCTGTTTAAAATTAATCATATCATAATGTACAATGCATTAAATATGATTAGGAAACTATTAATACATTTATTTGTTTCTCTTTTTCAGCCATCAATTGAAATTGATTCCTCCCATGTCAACAAGGATATTGTTATTGCTATTGATGACATATCCTTCAAAGATTGTGATCGTAACAAAGTCTTTAATATTTCTGGTGCGTATATTTTAAAGATATCCTATACAGAGTTTGTGCAAATTTATTATAGAAAAGGAATGGACTGATGATATTCTATTGTTCATGAAATGGAGAAAAGTAAAAAAAAAACCCAACTGATTTCCCCATTTTTAATGTCTTTTCAAATATGTTTTTGTTGCTTTCAGTAAGTTGATTCCTGGCTGGTCCTAAATTCTGGATTCAGATTATTTCTAGCTCTCTGCAATATGATTTGATATAAAGGGGGATTGAATAAGAAAGGAGTTCTATTGCACTTCATTTTTTTTTCAAGTTTTGTCAGGCACAAAATATCTGTTGCTGATCCCAAAATTTACGTATCTATGCTGAGCGCCATTCAAAATGCCTCCCTTGTATTTTTTATAACACGTTGTTGACCGCACATATGGTGAAGTCAACAGAGTGTACATAGTTGTCTGTTGTCGGATCTTTGTATGCGCATTGTTTTTGTTGTGTTGACAACTCACATGGAGCGCCATGTAGAACACGTGCAAAGTTCGCTTTTCAATGTTTTCACAATAATTTTGGCTATAAATGTGTGATTTATTTATGATTTGCAGAGAAGAAAAGCACATTAAAGTTTCTAACTTCTTTCATTGTTACTCATAACATCATGCCAAGATTGTGCAAGGAGCATAATCGCACTGTTGGAATGCTTTAAACATGTCAAAGTCAAAGACGGGTTGCAGCCTTATTCAATGTGAACCAGCGAATGATTGGTAGGCTTTATGAAAGGCTGCAGACAATTAGAAGTGTATCTGATCATCCAAGGACAGCACAGCCACGAGTAACAAGACCAACAGATTTTGCTTAGCCATCTGAGAGACTGCTTTCTTCCTGCCACAGTGACTGCAAGAACTACACAAAGAGTTGTAGGTGGCAATACCAACAACGTCTTCGTGCTGCAGGCTAACGAAATCACAGACAGTACAATGGTCCTATCCTTACTGATGCTCGGCATCAAACATGTTTGGATTCGTGCAACCAGTATGGGAGGTAGACATTAAGAGACTGGGACTGTTGTGTTTTCTGATGAATCCAGATTTTGTGAAAGCCATGGCGATAGACACAGAAGAATTTGGTGACAAGCCGGAGAACGATATGGAGACTGTTGTATTCAAGAACGAGACAGATGGGGAGCAGGCAGTGTGACAGTACGGAAGGAATTAGCAGTGACATCAGAACATCTCTGCATATTTTCAACGGAACTATCAATACAGCGATATATCGGAGGGATGTATTGCAGGCTCACGTTGTTCGTCTGTTCCACAACCATCAGAATCTCTATACATTTCAACAGGACAATGCGCAGCCTCATGTTGCACATGAGTGTGTTGCATTTCTGGAAGAGTAGCCGTTCAAAGTGATGCAGTTGCCTTCTAATTTGCCTGACTAGAGCCAGATTGAACATTTATGGGATGAGCTAAGAAGCAGAGTTTACACGAACCATCAGGTCAAAACTGTACAGCAACTGTGAGACGCACTGACTGTAGAATAGATGAACATACCACAGGCATCAATTAGATGTCTCACACATTCAATGAAAAGAAGGATACATGCAAAAATTGCAACACGAGGCAGCCACACAATATGTGGAGAATATGTGTACATATTTGTACACCAAACTGTATCTTAATCAGTTGAATTGTTCTTTGACAAAACATACAGATACTCTGCCCATAATGAGAGTGGAGTTGGTAGCAGCAATCCGGAGTTGAGAACCCAATTAATCTCCAGGTATAGATAATGTGCCATCTGAGCTGCTGAAATACGAGGGAGAGGAAACAATCAATATCATGACAGCATTATGTCAAAAGATTTTAGATATGAAAACATGGCCCAAAGAATGAACTCAATCAATGGTCATACCTTTTCCAAAAAAGGGCAAGCTCAGACAGTGCCAAAATTACTGAACCATAAACTTGATAAGCCACCCTAGTAAAGAAATGTTACGAGTGATCCTTAATCTTTTGAACCATGCCACCGAAATATCAAGCCACTGTAATTTTGATGCAGCAATATGGGGTCTAAAACAAATGAAATTACTATCGGAATGGTTGGACTCACTACACTTCAGTCAGCTTTTGCAACATGACTGCACCCCTGTGGTGAGCTTCATCTAACACAAAATCACTTAGTTTTCACCACAAGAGTGCAGCAATGTCGAATTATCAATTATTTAAACAAAAGCTGACTGAAGTCTAGTGAGTCCAACCGTTAGTGAGTCCAGTAATTGCATTAGTTTTAGAACAGATATTGCTGCACCAAACTTATGGTGGCTCTGGGCACAGTAACATAAGCGCTCCACTGATATTTTGGTGGTATGGGTTCAAAAGGTGCCATTTGACAGCAGCACTCATTTTTTTGCTCAGGAGCCCAGGGTTTGGGTCATTTTTGGTTCAGGAGGTCAGGGGTCAAAGGTATAACCATTAAAAAATGTAGGTATGTGAAGAAGTTCTGGCAGAAGAACAGGCAGGTGTCAGGGATGGGAGAAGCAAAGTAGAGCAAATCTTTAACTGCCAAATCCTGACTGAAAAATGCCTCCAACACCAATGCAATCGGTTTCATTACTTTATAGATTTCAGAAAGGCATTTGACCAAGTGTTGCATGATGGCCTCTGGAAAATACTTAGAGATTACAATTTTGATGAAGGCTTAATCTGGATTATTGACATGTTGTATGCAAATTCTAACAGTGTTGTCTTGATTAACAATCAAATTGGAATATTTTTTAGAACAACTGTGGCTGTCCAACAAGGATGCATACTCTTGCCCACTCTCTTCAACATCTTTCTTGAGAGAATAATGCAGGAAACATTACAAGGCCACCACACATTCATCTCCATTGGTGCAAGACCAGACGCATTCAGGCCTTTGAGTGTCTCTTGCCTAGAACACAAAACTAATGAGGATGTGAGAGAAAAATTAGAGGCTCGAGGACCACAGGAGCCTCTTCTGTCCATTGTCAAATGCAGGAAGTTAAAATGATTTGGTCACATCACTCGGAATAAAAGCCTGTTCAAAACTATAATTCAGGGCACAGTGGAGGGATAGAGGAGAAGAGGATGTCAGAAGAAGAAATAGATCAACAGCATCAAGGAGTGGACTGGACTGACAATACCTGAACTCCTGGGGAAAGTCACAGATAGAGGGCCTGGAAAAAAATTGTGTTTTCCGCACCCCACATGTCCCATCCAAAACTTTCCAGTCATGGGAGTGAATGAATGAATATCAACTTTTTGATAAAAGTAAAGATTGAAAGGAAATAGGAAAGAACAATAGATAGACACCACCTGTTTGACACTTTATTTGGTCATTAATATGACTTTTTGGACAGGACTTACCATGTAGATTGTATTGATTTACAACATTTTTATTCTTGTAAAATTTGCAGGTGTCAATTGTGACTTTGAAATTGGGTTCTGTGAGTGGTTTGGTGATTATTTGCAAGGACAGATATGGATAAGAACAAATCAATCCACACCTCTTTCTAACACAGGACCTGACAGGGATCACACAACAGGGTCTGGTTACTACATATATGCACAGAGAGAATATTATTATACAGGTGATTTTGGGGGTTTGGTAATTTCTCAATGTTCTTGAATGCGAGTTTTCCCTCTTTGTAAAGTGAGGACAATTATCACATGCTTGATTAAAGGGAAGTATGGTGTGTTGCTCATTAGCTGAGAAAGGATTTTACTCAAATTATTGTGTGTTTTGTCTCCTTTGGAAGTTTTTATCTTTTCATTTACCTTTTTATATTTTGTTCTACAACTTCCAGCAGCCCTTATTTGATTGTGCTATGAAATCCCTATGTGATGTACCTACATTGTGTGCAAATATTGTGCCCAAGAAAACAATGAATGCCTGGAGCAGGACTCCCCATGACCCAGATACCATTTTTGGCTGAATATTTATTGATCCAACAATAGATGACTCATTGATTTATACTAGTAGCTACAGATATACTGACAGAAAAACAAAACAGATAAAAAAGGGAAAGAATGTGAAAATCAATTATGACATAGAATTATTCATGCCTTGTAGGGTACATGTGTCTATGATTTCACCAATATGGTAAAAGTAAACTATTGAAAAATGCTTAATGTATTCTATAAACAGTTGTGATCAAAACAATGCTCCTAAACATCATTACTATTAAAAGTTTAGAGAATCGAATTGAAGAATGTTTCCTTTGCTCAAAGCTTTTGTAAGAGCATACTGTGAAATTAAGATAACAAATTATGTTTTAACTACAGGAGGCAACTTTGCATCTCTTTCGTCTGGATTACTGGAATTTCCAAAAGGAATAAATGAAGGCTGTTTCAGCTTCTGGTACCATATGTTTGGAATGAATGTGGATATACTTACTGTCTCTATTAAGCAAGGCGAGAAGTTGACAGTCGTGTTTTCCAAGTCAAGGACTCAAGGAAATGTTTGGCGTAGGGGATTTGCTTCCATTAAAGTAACTGGACAATTTCAGGTAAGACTTCCCTTTTGACCTTTGAAAATATTATTCATTTGAAGGTCTTATCTTTGAGTTTTAAATCAAGCTTTACTAACTCACATAGCGTAACCCATTTTAACTGCCTGAACTTCTTTTTGAAAATATAAAAAAATAGATTTTTGCTAGTCTACTTGATTTATTATACAAAATTGTATTATGCATAGAAATGCATTCGATAGAGTATTGTTGATGGGAAAAATAAGACTACAGGTTGAGTCAATGGAATGATAAACAGAAGGAGCATTTCCCAACCACCCATATTTCTGGCGTAGTTGTTGCTTTATTTTAGTGTACCCAGCCTAATAAGCGCACCCACTGACACTTCGCTCTCACCACAGTATAAAAAAGGAAGCCTACCTGGTTGATTAAAGGCATCACAAGTGTTGGTGCAAGGTCATTGACTGCAGCATAGTCTAGTTGGTGATGCGAGGTGGAAAGAGCCAACAATCTGAAAGATGTTATTAGGTCTAGACACTTGACCAGTTCCTAGACTTGATTCCATGAAGTGTGTTATTATAGTTGCGCGCTGATTAAAAAAACACGCTTTTCTATAGTTACTTCCACATACTAAATAAGATAATTCCCTGGAATCAATTTTTTAAGTGCATGGTGCTGCTCTTGACAGTTTCATATATCAGCAGCAGCAAAAAAAATGACTGTAATATTTTTGGGGGATGATATATATTCCCTGATTTAGGTCCAGATTTATGCTGGTCTGCCTGAGAACGGAAAGGGAGATATTGCTTTGGATGATCTACAACTGACAACTGCTGCTTGCCCCACAATACGTATGAGATTTATTGATTTTTAGTTTATTTATTATTTCACCAATATTATTGAAATTTTCTTTGTTTTGTTGGTTGTTTTTCTCAAAACTGATCAATGACCCATTTTTGCTTGCAAACTCTTCAATTGAGGGTGATACGACTTATGTCTCTTAAACTCTTACTATTTGTTTAGGTGTTTTTTATTTCACAAAGGCCAGGTTTAGCACTCAATTTTGAGTCAGTGTTTCTTACTAGATTGATATGTCTGATATGTGTTCATAGTAAAGTTTTGTGTCAAAACAAAGCTTATTTATAATCTATCTTTTATATTGTCACAGCATATTGTAGCAAGTAACTTATAAACATAATGTAATAAGTATGAACAAGGTAACTATCATGAAAGAAAATGTGTTCCTGCTAGGCAATAGTAAGAGACCATGAAGACATATATTCATGAGTAAAGATGAGGTTCCATCTTGTAGTGAGATCTAAGTAGCTCTCCAGGTTATTGAATTATGCATGCTACCCCACCACTTCAAGACTTGGGCAATGGGGCTATTGATAAAATGTCTTTCTTCAATAATCTTTAGTACCTTTCAGTATAAGGTTTATGCCTGATATACAAACTTTCGCTTTGATCCCTATTCAGTGACATCCTCTTTGCCTCCACAAGCCTAGATTCTCTTTTTTTTCTTTTTTTTTCTGAAACTGCATCCTGCCACATTTTCTTTAGCCTACCTCTAGGTAGTTTTTCTTGCTGTTAACATTCTAGTATTTGTTTAGTAATTTTGCCATATTTCATTTTGTTTAAGTGTCCAAACCATCATAATTGATTTTTCTCTATTTTCTTTTTCAGAATTTCAGATTTTGCTTCTTCCTTGATTCTAGAACGTCTAATTTTTATCTCTCTTTGTTTTGCATATTGATCTTCTTGGGAATATCATTTCTGTTGCCTGTAGTTTGCTTTTATCCATGATTCACTTCCATTTATCAAAGTTGGGCAATAAATTGAGTGAAAAATTTACATTTTTGTTTTGGTTGTTAGCTCTGCCTTACCAATAAAAGAATTTCCAGGTTGGCTATATACCTTTCCTGCTTTGCTGATTCTCTGATTTATTTCTTCTTTTAGACTACCATTAATTTGACTTGATCATTACTCCTAGATATTTATAGCTATCAGCCTGTTTCAATACCTCTCCTTCTCATTTGATTTCATATTTATTTGGTTCTCTATTAATCAGCTTAATCTTTGTTTTCTTTGAATTTATTTTCTGACCTATTTTCTTTAATTCCCTGTTGAGTCTATTTAGGTTGTGCTGTAGATCTTGATGAGTTTTTCCTAATGTCACCAAGTCACCTGCAAATTAGTTGAACTGGTTTTAATTTCCACATTCCCACTTTTAATGGCCTCATACTTCTGCATTGCTTTGATATCGAATCTATTTGTATTATAAACAACAATGGACTAAGGATGCAACCCTGCCTTATGCCAATTTTGAACTCATTTGTTGTTTTACCTGCAATCTGGACAGAACTTTTAGGATTAACATAAAACGATGTTATTGCTCCTACCAAATTGTTATTGACATCATGTTCTTTGAGGGCTTCCCACAACTCTTTTCTTTTAACTGAATCAAATGCCTTTTATCAGTCAATAAAGCAAGCATGAACTTTCTTATCACATCTATGTGTTGATTCAGTTAATTGCTGAGTGTATGTATATTATGGTCATGTAAACTTCTTCTTGGTCTAAATCCACTTTGATACTCTAAAAGTTTATCCTCCACTCCATTTCTGAACCTATTTTCTAAGATTCTAGCATAGACTGTTCCTGGTACACTTAGTAAAGACATTCCTCTATAGTTTTCACATTGCAATGTGGATCCACTTTTATTAATAGGGATTATTATGCTCATTTTCCAATCTTCTGGCACCATTTTAGTCTTATAAGCTGCTTGGCATAGTTAAAGTAATACTTTATCTGCTTCTATACTTTGGTTAACTATTATTTCTGGTTAACTATCATTTCTGGGTAAATTCCACCTGCACCCATGGCTTTGTCAAATTGTATTTTCTTCTTTGCACTTATAAGTTCTGCCATTGTTATTTCTCCTTTATTGTCAGAATTACCAGTTTCATTAGGACTGTTATTGTTATTTAGGTTGTTGTTCACTGTATTTTCTATGTTGTTTAAGTTGTTTGGGTTATGTAGACTTTCAAAATATTCTCTCCACACTTCTAGTATCTCATCATTATTTTAAAACACATCTCCTTGTTTATTCTTAACATGTTTTTATTGAACACTTATTTCTTCATCTACACCTCTTAACAGTTCTCCAAAACAGTTTTTGATTTTCTCTGAAATTTACCAATTACTTTTCTCCAAATTTCTCCCATTGTTGTTGCTTGGATTTCCTAACCTCACATCCTTAACTTCTTCCTTTTTAGTTTATAGGCTTCCATGTCTTCATTACTTTTACTTGTCAAGTATTTCTTCCATGTGTCTTTTTTTGCTTTGACTTTTTGTTTCACTATATCATTCCACCAAGCAGTCCTTTTATTATTGCCTCCTACTCCTATAACTTTTCTTCCACAGGTTTATTATGCACTCTCAGTAATTGCTTTCTTATATATTGACCAGATACTTTCTACATCTGCTATATCTGCTTCTGTCTGCCTGTCTTCATTTTTCGTTTAATTATGTTTTTGAAATTGCTTTTGGTATTCATATCTCTCAATTCTTCTACTTTTGATTTATATCTCTTTTGTTCTTTCTGTTTATTAGGTTTGGTTTTAAGAGCTAAGTTGAATTCCCTACAACTATAAAGTGATTACTATATATTTCTGCTCCTCTTTGAACTCTGATGTCATTAGTATTATAAAACAGATGGCCACTAACTATCCTGTAATCTATCATCGACTTTTCATTCCTATCTTCTAGCAAGGCTAGAAAAGTGCCAGAAAAACACAGAAAAATAGCCAGTTGGTTAGAGCATGGCCTCTGTGTCTGGCTAGGCGGTGTTATCATACCCTGTGTTGTGGGTTTGATTCCCACTGTTGACTTTCCACTTTTCTTCTATGGCTATTTTTCAGTGTTTTTTTCTGGCACTTTAACTTTTTCCAACATTGCTTGATGTTTTTTTGTAGTGGCTGCTCCCCTTTAATTCATTCCTATCGTCTGAAACTCTGGTCCATTTATCTATTATTAGTATTGACACCCAAATAGACGAGCATTTTGATTAACTTAAGTTCTCTATTCCATGGCCTTAATTTCTGTTATTCCTAAAATATCTATTTTATATTTTTTGACTCTATTTCTTTACCATCTATGGATCTTGTATTACATGTTCCAATATTTATTATCCTTTTCCATGCATGAGTCATCACCATGTAATCAATCCTTGAGTCAAATACCTGACTTTTACTTTGAATCCATTTGTTTTTTTGGCAAGTAGGGGATTACTTCACTGTATCCTAGATAAGTAGTGGGGTTGCCACCTCAGGGCCACTTACCAGACCCTGTGACCTCTTAGTCTGGATCTTCATTTGAGGCTTTCCCAATATGGTTGTATCTGTTTGGTATAACCCTCAAAATCATTAGACCACTCAAGCCTCTCCACTGCAACAAGGTGGGTCACTAAGGAGAGGTTGATAAAATGTAAGAGATCAAAACATTACTATAATGAAAGTGAAAAAGTGAGAAGTATGTCATCTATTGAGATGGATATTAGACAAAACATTTTACTTTTTTTTTCTAGCTGAATGCGATTTTGAAATTGGACTCTGTGGATTTCAAAGTGTATCAGCATCATGGAAGACAGTGAAAGCCTCAAACATAATTTACTACCCACCTAAAGATCATACATTAAACACAAACAAAGGTGAGCTTTCATTGAAAATATGCAGCAGGTATACTCTGTCCATTCCATATATTTCAGACCAGAGGGGTGTCATAGCATAGCAGTAATGCTTTTGCCTTGTGCAATAGGTCCTGCGTTCAAATCCTGGTGGAGAGACTTTTTTTCCTTTGCAGTTTTTATGGCTCTGACCAGTGGATTCCTTATGGAATCAAAGCCTCTTGGGAATGGATTATATACCGGAGGTCCATCCTTTTGCATAACCCATAATGAGTTGCCAAGGGTGCAAAACTATCAATTATTATTTAAAGACAAGATTCATAAACAGAACCTTTTTAGTTTTGTGATTTTAATATGTATCAAGTTTTTAGGATGACAAGATAATCTCCTGGCCCTCTTGTCCACTCCCTTGCAAATCCAAGTGGAAAGAGATGGACTCTACCACAGTGATCCTGGAAATAAAAACTGACAACAGTAACATGGAAAATATTTACGTTTGATTAAAATCATATTTTCTTTATTCAATGAGACGGAAGCTTTCTCCTCCTGCTCCTCCTCCTGTCATCATCATCTTCTTCTTCTTCTTCTGAAAGGTAAATTAAAAATCTTTGCAACCAAAAATTTTAAAAAACAACTCTGAGCATGTTTTTTTTTTGTTTCTCCTCCTCCTCCTCCTCCTCCTCCTCCTCCTCCTCCTCCTCCTCCTCCT
>JARBEP010104288.1:0-12563 GCA_030265255.1 Tritonia festiva
GTAGTAGTAGTAGTAGTAGTAGTAGTAGTAGTAGTAGTGGCAATAGTAGTAGTAGTAGTAGTAGTAGTAGTAGTAGTGGCAATAGTAGTAGTAGTAGTAGTAGTAGTAGTAGTAGTAGTAGTAGTAGTAGTAGTAGTAGTAGTAACAACAATAAAGAATATTTAGATAGCGTCCTCTGTCGAAACATCCAAGCGTGTAACACTTTGCTTTTTACATATAGTGGTGTCAACATACATTCAAATATGTTGATTTAGTTCTAGGGACGGTTAGTGCGCAAGAATCACTGGATCTCTATGTAGGGGGAATGCGTTCTCGAATATCGGTTGATAAAAAGAAGAACATTACTGCGTCTTCCCAGGTGATATCTCAAGGTGCATTACACGCCATGGTGATAGTGCATACCAAAGTACATGACGATAACAAGATTTACATACATGAATGCACGATCCGTACAAACAATTCAAGAGCACAGCATCTGCCTGTAAAGAGAACAAAATATGCACAATAGGTGCTAATTGTTCAATAAATGATGTATAAAAGAAGCGGGTAATTTGTACTCATTCTGGCCTTAACTGATAACCAGTGTAACAATATGAACAATTCGTTAGGACTGTCAAAATAAATTTTACTCAGCACCAGCCTTGCGATAATTCACTTTGAATTCCATTAAATACCAGCACCGTTATTGATGAAGGCTCCTCGACCACCAGGCACAGCTAAACACAGATCCAAAACTGCTTTGGATCCAATATTTTAACGCAAGCAAGAGATCAACCAATTGTGTCTCCCTCCTTACTGACACCATGACCAAGACACTTAGCAGTATCCCTCAAAGAAAGGCCAACAAACAGAGGTATTGATAAAACCTAGGGAGCATTCGTTTTAATTTGTTTTTATCTAATTCCTTAGGTTGGAGTCTGGGCATGTTGCTGAGTAAGAGAATTCAGCGTCAGATTGGAGTTAGAGTAGCCGTGGCAACAGGATGTCTCGGTTTCACTGGTTCCCTGTTCTTGTGTTTTCTAAGCGTACAACATTCATTTGTCACGTTCGTTATAACCCTGGGATCAATGTGTGGATTTTTTACGGGTGTCACACACGGGGTACAAATTACATTGTTGACCATGTGGACAGGACCACGGAAGTTAGGACTGGCCTGTTGCAGCATCTTGTCATCACAGCAAATTGGAGCGGTGTTGTTTAACCTTGTCACTACGTGGTACATTAATCCCAACAACCTCAAATCCGATGTCATCATTGCAAAACCCAAGATGTTCTCGCAACCTGAACTATTGGACAGAATACCAAACGTCTTCATCCTGGTCGGTGTAATTTCCCTGGTCTTAGCCTGTATATCGTTTCTCTTTGTCAAAGTAAAATCTGCCAACAAAACCGAAAATAATGAAGAAAATGATACCACCCAAGCAAGTATTGTGGACAACGAAAATGTCGAAATGAGAAATAGCATCGGCTCATTGACTGGAAAGAGCAACGCCAATACAAAAACAGAAAATATGGAAAGGAGGGAAGATGTTGTTTCAAATGATTATGTAACAGACATACAGAATAAGACCCAGGAAATGAATATAACCGCTTCCAAAAGTTCTCATTTAAACGTTGATTATGGTTCTAGACATGATATAGAATCTGAGACTGTAATTGAAACGAATGAGCTAGCTGATTCTACCTCTTGTGATTTGACACCAAGACAAGCTTTAAAAACAGTCACATTCTTTGTTCTCATTTCAATAATAATCGTAACGGGAACTATATTTGTTGTTATGGGCTCGTATTACAAGTTATTTGGGATGTTGTACTATGATGACGATCATTTATTTACAAACACATCAGTAGCCATGAATATCGGTACATTGCTCACCATTTCTCTTGCTGGATTTGTATGTGACAAAATTGACATGAAAAAAACTGTAATGGGAAATGTTTGCCTGATGTGTATATTTTCAGGGTTTTTCTACCTCTCAGTACGAGTCAGTAAATTGTTTTATTGTATTTTAGTGGTCATTTCCTGGGGGACCGCTTCATCTGCTTACATGTTAGTATCCGTTTGTTGTATTCGGTACTTTGGTAGCACTCATGCAACGACGATATATGGATTGGCTGCCATTGTTGGAGATGGTTTTAATTTCATTATTCCTATTTTTGTTCGTTTTATCCTCACTACATTTGGGTGGATGGAGTTGTATACATGTATGTGTGGAATTAATATGATTTGTCTGTTATTCGTGGTGTTTGGTTTGCCAGCAACGTCAAACATTTTATACCAAACAACAGAGTCTTGATTGTCAATATCTATAACAGGGGGTAGGGAGAGGCGGAGGAGGCGCTGGGTGTCAAACAGATAGCAGCGTAGTCAAGCAACTTTGACCGTGATCATTATGAGGATGGTTGACCACTCGGGCGTTGTGTCCTTGAGCAAGACACTTCGCCCTAGCCCACTGGGCGACCCATCAGTGATTGGGGATGAATGAGAGGCCACATGTTGTAACGGTTGTATTTACATGGGTATGTAGGTAATTGTTTTATAATGTAGTGTGTAATGCATGTTTGACTGATTATGATTGACTGTAATATGTCCATTATTCTAAAATGCCCAATTTCTTGAAGGGATGAATAAAGTTTCCTTTTTTTTTGTTTAGACACCGTTGACAAATTTTAATGTAAACGTTCTTAAACTCCACAAAACAAAGGGAAAAACAGGGAAGAATGTATAACATACAAAACATGGAATAGGAAGGAAGTTTTGACATATCGAAGTGGGGGATCGAACCCCTGCTTGTCGGCCTCACCAGACGTTTGATATGAGGAAACCTTTTTGCACAGTGAGGCACCGACCCTCCAAAAGAATGGTATACAAACTCAAAGTGTAAGAGGCATAACCAGAGTCCCAGATTAGATCACCACATCGACAGTCAAGTTTCTGTGTGAGTCATACCAT
This sequence comes from Tritonia festiva, assembly GCA_030265255.1. Lineage (NCBI taxonomy): Eukaryota > Metazoa > Mollusca > Gastropoda > Nudibranchia > Tritoniidae > Tritonia > Tritonia festiva. The sequence goes on from JARBEP010104288.1 coordinate 2,954, forward strand.
TAGCTATGACCACATGTTCTTCGCGGACACCAACAACAACACATATGGACGGCATATATTCTAAAGTAGCTCTGGTAGTAGTACATTCAAGTACTTTAATTAGTTTTGTTTTGTTGCTTTGGTATTCAAACCACATTATGCCCCCAAGGAGAGTTGTGGCGAGCTCCATGTCCAGCATTGCCAAACACAGAGCGAGAAACAACTCTGGATCAGGTAAATGAGGCAAGCAGGTGATCAGCCCACCCTAACCGGAACTTGAATGGCACAATGAGCGTCACATTATTCATATTATCAATATTTACGGTTGCCATGGTAATATCAAGATAAAGAAAATGGAGCTTGCACTGGTGATAATGATATGGATATACAAGAAAAAAGGATGTAACAGTGCCAGAAGAATAAGACCAAAAGAAAGAAGAAAACCTACTTATCATAGTTCTATATTCTAATTTGCATTTCTACCTCATCATTACAAAAAAAACCCACATCACCTGGTTTCATAATATGGCTGTTTGAGGTCCCAATTTAGTGTAAGAGACAGCATGAAGAATAAATATTGTTGTCTAGATTACATTTCATTGCCGTCCTAAATTTAAATGTTAAACACGAAAATGGCAGAGAAACCATGTTGTCCAAAGTGTACAATATGAAGGTTATCTATTCACGTTTTGTTAGTATGTATAAAGAATGCAGTTTCCTTTCATTATTGTCCAAACAATCTAGCCTACTGTGGACATTATTTCATTGCTCGTCTTATATGGCTATTTTTGAGTATTTGTCTTGCACATTCCCATTTTTCATTTTTGCTTGAAACTGCTATCAGTGCCTGCTCCCGCATAATCCATTGATATTGAATTATAATTATTCATCGCATTGTCTACGCAGCTACTTCTGTTTCCATGTCTGTTGTTGTTCCGCAAAGAAAGGCCCCCGCCATATTCGCAGCGGAAAGCTAATGGGAGGTGTCGGACGACATGAGCATACGAATGCCTTGACTAATGAACCAATGTTTAGGGGGTGGCTAATTAGTTCAGTTGGTTAGAGCGTGGACTGTCTAGAGAGTGTTGTCGTACACCGTAGTGTGGATTCGATTCCTACTGTCGACATTCCTGGTACTTTCAAATTTGTATAACCTTCTTTAAAAATACTATTTATGTGTGTATGTTGACGACACTCTCAATGTAAAAAAAAAAATCATATCAAATAAAGTGTGAGCAAAACATTATAGCACAGAATGTCCTCCTGGGACGTTTTGCTGTGTGACCAAATGAATAAAAACTGTGTACATGTACCTTATAAAATATATTTGTTTGGCTACTCCAGTCTGGCATGAATGTTGCATGAAACACGAATTAGATATTTCATGTATCAAGGGTGAAAGATTGCGATAGCACGACAGAAATATGGAGAGATGCCACTATCATTATGATTTGTTATCTGCCGATGTTAAGAAAGATTACCCAAAATTCACTTGTCGCGATATGCCCAAATCGAAAGAAACGTGTTCATGTCTCTAAATATTCAAAGGAGATTATATTTGTGCAATGTCCGTAATGACTATAAGACCAGAGAGTCACAACTAAAGCAATGACTTTGTGACCTTGGTTAATTACGGACTATGGGAGATAGTGTATTTCATTTTTTCATCAGTAAAGGATTTCCCCCAGGAGTCGGAAATAGAACGACAGTAGAGAGCTTGGGATTGTGACGATAAACGTAACAAAAACGTTAGCTCTGTCTACCGTCGAATACATTGTTCGTTCTGCCAACGCTGACCAGCACACGCGGGGCTAACCTAAGATCCCGTATGTTGAGTGGTGTCCATTCCAATAGCATTTTCCCTTTTGTTTTTTTAATACAAGCACACGCGATCTATTCGATGTTAATATCCAGCATACTATTTATGATTATGGTTTCTAGTTTCAACGAGAAAACATTTTTGTATATGATTTGATAAGAGTGGGCGGGTTTAAACCCCCGGCGAGAGCCTATCCAAGATTCACATATATTTATTGAAAAAAAGCAGGTGTCATTTGCACTTTAGAATGGCGATTGCCCCAACACTGCTCCGTGAGTATTAATGGGGTTTGGTCACACAACATTTTTCAAAAATCAAAGAAAATGTGTTATCAGGTAATCAATCAAGCTCACATCTTTTTAGAGAAAAACAATGATTTTAAAACTCTTGGTAACAAAGATAAGCAGACTTGGATTTTTATTTCTAATGATAGGTGGTGCTTCTAATAGGGAGTAAAGTGAAAACACGTAGTCAGCTGATGTCCGATAACTAAGCATTCACACATCCAAATTGCCTTGTTCATTCATTGATTTGATATCCTTTATTAGTTAGAATAAGAACAGTATCATTATTATGATATTTTCCTGCTTGTCTATCACTTGGCGGAATCGGCAACATTATGTTTTCTTTATTTTGTTAAATAAAGCTTGTGAAAATACATCAGTATGAAATATATTTATTTGCAAATGTACATTACACTGACCTTGGAAATATTTATCATAACACAAACAAAAAACAAAAAACATATAGCAAATAATGTCACTGGGTAACAATAAATCGTGCCATAAACAGGAATGCATGGTTTTTTTTTAAATTTGATACTCTTAGCAATCTGGCATAGTGTAAAGTCTAGTCAGTACATCTTTTTAAAGGAGAAAAATGATGGTATATCAAGATCTTGAAATTATATTATATCTAAAAATGAACCGAAATCTCTTCTAACTGCATAGAAGGAAATGGAAACATATATCAATAGGGATGTCTACGGAGGGGATTGTTTTTTTCCGATCCATACCTACTCAATCCTCTTCTTCTGTTTCTATCTGCGTGGAAAACCGCCTTTACTGGACTCGTTTTTTTAAAAAAGGAAACATCAAGAAGAAAAAAATGCATACATTTTTTATCTGGATACATCAAGGGATCATAAAAATACAAAAATAATTTCAGTTACAAAGGAACAAAAAATGCATCATTATGGAATATGCATAAATGATTATAACTGTAACTGTAACATCAAAGTCAAAAGAACTGAAAATACGTCAATGATTTCAACTGTAACTGTAACATCAATAATTTTACGTGAAAATGCATACTAATAAGTTTCATCTTTAAACAAGGAAAAAATGAAAAATGCATCAATAATTGTATGAATTCACAAAAGGAAAATACACCAAGAGTTTCATCAATTTATACAAGGAAAATACACAATGAATTTCAACGATTTATTTATTTTTTAAAGTTGACCAGTACAATAAACGTCTTACAACCTCCACCAATCATATATCGGGGTGGACAACGACTAGAGAGGCGACGAGGTCACCACGAAGTTGGGATCCGAAAACCTACTATGTACTACCTGAATATTAATGACTTCACACTTTGATGTGCCTGCCACAACGTCAGTGTTTGATGGCGCATTCATCTTTGCCGACTGTCATTGGCGGCGGTTACATATAAAATATGATACGCGAAGACTGACGTAACTGGTTGTTAACTTTCTTCGTCTTGGAGTCGAGTAGGCGTCATACAAACCTGTCAACTTATGTTCTTTAAATGTATTTTCTTTCTTTTTTAAAGGAATGTTGAAACTCGTCAAATCGACTCTTTTTTGCATCATTAATTTTAATTGTAACTCCAACATCAAGGTCGAAGGAATGGAAAATGCATCATGTTTTTTTGTTTTTTTTATGTTTCTTCTTTCCCTCTACTCTTGTCCTGTTTGGCGTGTATGGGGTGACAAGCAGAGGCAGTACCTTTTAGCTTTGGTCCTCAGGTGGTACTTAATTCTCACAAATGGCTCCAGGATAGGACTTAGTCACACCCTGGTAACCGTTTCTACTAGCGGGCACAACTTTCATCCAATAAGGGACTTGATGAGGAGATTGGCGCCATCAATGCTAAACCAATTGACTGAATACTGCCAAGGGCTCTATGATTACACACTAGCAACTGATACATACAACTAGATTGAAAAACACTAATCACTAGTTCAAAAGTTGGGCTTATCATATCTACTATATTTTTTTAACAACTCCCGCCAGCTTGAACATTGTATTAGAAAACACACGTCTATGAAATTGTGCAGGGTTTTAGGACACATTTTTCCCTAGTGCCTTTTTGTATATCAAGTTTTGGAAACTTTAATTCTTTGTGTTGTAGAATGATAAATTAATGTTACGAAGAGAAAAGGAAGTATGTATATTTGACACACAATAAAATGATGGCCACCAAGAGCGCATGTGTCCTGTGTCATTTTTCAGTCGATTCAATTATATTTCGAAACATTTGGTGCCGAAAGCCGTGAATTTGTGTCTGCAGTGTGGCAGAAAATAAAATAAACAATTAAAATGTGTTTCTAAATATGGTTGTGAGTTGATTCGTGAGTAACAACAACGAACTCGTGTACTCATAACAGTGGGTTAATTTAAACGACAAAACGTATTTCTTCACATGTGATAAATCCAGACTTTATTTTTGGTGAGCGAATTGTTTGAAATTATTAAACATGGATTTGAATGCAAAAAAGAAGGGACAAAAGGCAGCAAGGAGATCGCCTCTTGTAGCCAAGAAGTGTCGAAACTTGAAGTGAAATCATGTTTGGAAAACGTGTAATGCTTCGATATCTACATTCATGCAAAAGCAAAAGCAGAAAAAAATATTGGCCAAGCTTTGTCATGTAGAAAGCTTCGGAAATGTTAAATTAGACCCTAGCGCTAGTGAGGAGGGAAAGGCATTGCTGTTGTCAGGTGTTAACCAACCAAAATTGAGCCTACCATCATTTGATGGAAGTCTAGACTTTTTCTCCTTTTGGGAACATTTCGATGTTGCGGTACATCAAACCAATATTCCAGACGTCAACAAACTTATGTATTTGAAGTCAGTGCTCAAAGGAGATGCGTTGTCAGCAGTTAAGGGTCTCGCCGTTATACCACACAACTACAATGTCGCACGTGAAATCTCGAGCGACCGTTTCGCAAGGAAGAAAAAGGTGATTTTCCACCACGTTGAATGTCTGCTGAATTTCAAGGACCTGAATAAGTCAAAGACGGTCACAGAATTGTGGACGTTCCGAAATGAAATCCATGGACACTTAGATCCCTACAAGCTCTCGGTAGTAATGGAGAACAATATGACATCTTCCTCACGCCAACAAGTTGTCACTAGACATCCTTATGGAATGGGCCAGAAGTGAAGGGAAGGAAAGTGATATTGGCTTCCTAATGGATTTCCTATATGAAGAAATAAAGAGAAAGGAACGTCTACAATGTATCACCAGGAAAGTGTGCGTCATACTAATGAACGTTTTCAGGGGGAGCGGAAATGATGGCGAGGTCACAAGACCGTGTCCACCAAATTATTGGAGTAAAACGAGGACATTTTAAATTCCAATTTTTTTTCGTTTACTGATGTGAATATCAATAAGTATCAAGCCATGACTCCTTTTACAACTTTGCTTTTGTTTACTCTGATATCCCCATTCTTGACATTGATTAGAGTAAAAATACATTATTGTTGAGAAAGTATGCATGCCATGTGTTACATCGTACATTGGCAGTGATATAGAAGTACCAAACAAAACCGAAACCAGTCAGTCCAAGTAAAATATTTTTAGTGGATGTGTCGTTTCCCTGTCTTAAATTGTTGTCTTACGTATTTTTTTTTATCACGGGGTTCACTAAAATCAAGTGATCAACAGGTACATCATAATGTGCTTGATGACTCCAAGCAAACCCAGGAAAGGAAACAATGGCAATTAAATCTAGAGGACAAATTACTTTTATTTGTAATATTTGATACAGTTTTTTCACCAAATTTGCGGGATATCACTCTAGTTGTCAATAACTGTTTTTTTCTGTTATAAACCCCCATATTACTACCTATTTATCAACCACCGTGAGGGTGACACCGAACACCGCAATGTTGGTATTTTCTGAATAGAATTTCAACCTTTTTGCGGCTAAAAAGACTGCATAAATAGTTCTTAGATCTCAAAAACGTCCATATGTTACCGTCCGTGCCAACTCTTGACGCGCTTCTATAAAACAGATCATTAGTCGGAGATAATTGACTTTCAAAATAGTGACGAAAAACCACCATAACCGTATCATTGTGAGGTAATACCCATACCGGCTTCATTTTGGCAATATATAAGTGACGGTTCTAAAACAAAAAAAAGTTCTAAAGTTTGAAGTCGTACGCTCTTTTTAACACATAAAGGTCACATCAAAGGTGGTTATAGAGAACTTTAGAAGATTCCACGTGAATCTCCAGGGCAGGGCCATGAAAACTCTGAGAGGACCAGGGAAAAAAATCAAAGCTAGTCTTGACACAAAGTCACGGACTCCTTCTGGTGGCTGTTCAATCCATTGGATAATTTTTGTATCTTTAAAAAAATTTGATAACACTTTTGATGATAATACTAATATTTTTAAAAAAGTATTTTGAAAGTATAAAAGTATAGCACATATATAGCTTATTATATCGAAATACATAACTTCTGAATAATATTCCATTATATCAGAAAGTATCACATTTATACAAACTTGTGTTATTTTGGCATAACGCGTGAAGGTCGTAGCAGATTATAAACATGCAGTAAGAATCTCGCAGTGTCCAGGACAACTATAGTCCCAAATAGTACAACAACGATTGTCACAGCAATGACTCCAGCAAGCTGTGAGGTCTGTCGTGTGTCTTGTGCTGATGTCTTCTTTCTGACGGTTGTGGACAATTTGTCTGTCACAATAGTGAGATTACGCTGTAGTGTCTTGGTCAGTGCTTGGACTTCCTTTGTGGACACGTTTTGGGGAAGGGTGGAGGTGTTAGGACACGTACAGGGACACACGACGACAGGTACTGATGTATGAACTTTGCGGTCTTGTGTTCGAGTCCTGGTTATGGGGCGTCTTGTGGTAGGTGTGGTGGGTTGTTGTGATGGTTGTTTTGTTTCTTCATTTTGAAGAGGTGTTGGCGATATAAAGTAATTGTATGTTGACAATTGTTGCGCTGTGTGTCCGTCAGATTCTATAGGCTGTGTGTGTTCTGCTGTATCTCTTCTCAACATGGTTTGACTGTCTGTGAGAATATCTACTGTCATATCTTTTTCAGTGGAAGATATTTGTGTCGTGATTTCGTTTTTGATTGTTGGTCCAAGTGACATTGTTCCAAGTATCGCTGTGTGTGTACGTGAGTGTGTGCTGTCTACTGTACGTGACATCGTTCCTTGAATCATTGCCAATGTTATTGTTGGGTTATCTGATATTATGTCTTTTATTGTTGTCGGGGCATATGGCGTCGAGTTTTTTATTGATGATGTTTTTGGAGCACCTGAAGCCATTTCGTCGGTTGATGTCGGCGCTTGTGTTTCTTCTACTGTTGTTGGTGCATATGACTCCAAATCGGCCACTGTTAGCGGTACAAGTGACGTCTCCTGATGTCGGTATTTGTGACGACGCCCAGTCTCTTAAAGTGGATTCGTGTGACGTCATTTTGTATATTTGTGTTGATGGATCCGACATTATTTCTTCTATTAATTCCAGGGAATGAGATGTCATTTCGACTGCAGTTGTAGATTCAAATAATGCCGTCTCTTTTATGATTGCCAACAGGGATGTATTGTTGTCTTCCATTTGAATGTCAGGTATAACCAGGCTTAAGTTTTCTCTCGCCAATGTAATTGTTGTTCCCGGGGCTGTGGGTCTGTTTCCGCCACCTGAATATCACCAATATGTTTTATTATTATGTATTTTCCATAAAAAAGGCAAATAATACTAATCCATTGATCGGTTTACTCGCCTTTTTTCATGAAAAGGGCAGCATTGTCGAATAAATATACATAAACAGAATGTAGCCATGTATCAACAAGTAATTGCATTATCTGGGTGGTTCAGAACACAGTCAAATGTCTTCACTATAATCTTTATGTTCTAATAAAAAAAGTTAATACTCTCAAAATCTATGTTCGGAATGTTCGAAACAATAATATAAAGGAAATCAAATCATGTACAATGACACACAATTGTGTGGCTTTTGTTCTTTCCATAATGACAAAAACGTCTTCCATTCCTCTCTATTTCGATTTCTTTTTTTTTTCATCAGCTACAGTAGTTTCCCTGTTCATTGCAATAGCAAACAGGCAATCTCTACGTCGTGGTTCATTCCCTATAGGCTTACACTTAATATCTCTTCTCATTCATTAAATCTACATGCTCAAACCATCTTTATTGATTTACTTCTATTTTTTTGCTCTTAACTTCTTAACTATGTTCCTTATTTTATCTCTTTTAGTTTTCCAACTGATCTTCTCAAAAATGTCAGTTCTGATGCCTGTAGTCTGCTTTTATCTCTGGTATTAAGGATCTATGTCTCGCATTCATGTAATAATGTTGGTCAATATATTGAATTAGAAATAGCTATTTACGTTTCAGTGGTAAGTTCTCTTTTCCTTACAAACGACGACCATACACCTTAGTTGCCTTGCTGATTCTTTGACTCATTTCTTCTTTTAGACTAGATTTTAATGTTATCATTAAGTATTCACATTATCAACTTGTTCCAAATTTTCATCATCTAGTTTCACTATATGGCACGTACGTTCTCTGCCTTTTATATGCCTATATATTTTAATTCCTTGTTAAGTATCGCTATGTTATATTCAATATATTGCTGTGATTAGCCAAATATTAATTATATAACTGCTGCTATGTGTTTGTTTGGTGTTTGATCGAGACCAGTCAATAACACAGGGCAGTGTTGGGGCCAGCCCTTTGTTAAGCCATGCATGACACACAAGATACCTGACATGAATACAGGCACCCCGACCACCAAACACATTTGAACACAAAGCCGGAAACTCTTTGGAATTGAGAGTTTCAGATACGTAGGTGATCAGTCTACTGTGTCTACAACTCTTTACTGGCACCATGAGCAATGCTTTGAGCAGTATTAATCAACAGACGGGTCCATACAAAATCAATGTAGCCCTTGTGGGTACCCCCTCAGTTATTGATACAAAAAAAAATGGGCGGTTCTACCACTCTGGGCCTCTGATCAATATTATGTTCCATAAAAGCCTTCAGGAATTAATTTATCTTGACTCAATCTAAACCTTTTTTTAGGTCTATCAAAAACGATATATTTCTGAAATATACATAAATGTTGTTTCAATTGTGTCTAAGACTATGTGATCTTGCACACTTCTTTCTGGTTTAAAACTATGTTGGCATTCCAACAATCCACGTTCAACCACACGTATCAGCTGATACACTTTATAATGATATACCTCCTTTTTAATGAACTGGCATTATAGTATTTCGTTTCTAATCTTCTGGTCCTTTTTTAGTTTTCCAAGCTAATTACCATATCTTTAAAAGTAGTTCATCAGCGTCTATTTCTTGGTTAATAATTGTTTCATGACATACTTCATATGCACGAAGTGTCTTGCCTACTTTAATTTGTTTTTCTTTTAGCATTGATAAGTTCAATCATTGCCTTACCATTGTCATTTAAGTCTTCTTTTTTTGTTGGGTTAGAATTATCATCAATACTACCATTAAGGTCATCACTATTACCATTTGTATTACAATTATACAA
>JARBEP010105398.1:2544-12550 GCA_030265255.1 Tritonia festiva
TTCTCTTTACAACAATGTAAACCAATGTACATATCATTAACATAAAAATAAGTACAAAATGTATGTGTGTGTGTGTGAAAGAAAGTTTAAGCAAGTGTGTATCTAGGTGTATGAGAGTCGAGAGAGATAAAGGAAAAAAGACAGAAAGAGAAAGAAAGAAGAGATAAGAGACAGGGTGAGATGGTTGGAGAAGACAAATATGTGGAGTGGAGTAAGTGTAAATATTTAAGACCTTAACTTGACCAACATGTATATTCATTACTTTTTCTTACTTAATAGACATCTATTTTCTATACAACATCAATTTTGTAAGCCATAAAAATATTGAAACAACAGGAATTTTACCTTTTATAAAAAACAGTCTGATTTTCTGCTATCTACAACAGGTTTTCCCATGTCTATGCTATTAACCACATGCAGACAGAGACAGGGCAGAACAAGGTTTGACAGTAAAGAAGTTAATGACTATGAGTTAGCATCCAAAGCAGCATTTTTTCTACCTATCAATAAAGAATACCACACACACTTATCTTTAAGATGAATGAGAGCACTTGACCAACCTTTGGAGAGAAAAAATATTTTTGACAACCTACATTTAAATATCATGGAGTCAATGTCTGAGTATTACTCTGAGAAAACTAATTTACAACAAGCAAAATATTTGATGAAATTAATGCCTCGAAAGATTTAATGGTCTATTGTTACAAATCAAAAGCTCTCTGTTCATCACATGAATATTTTTGACAATCACAAAATAACAAACGAATCCAAATGATTTACAGTATTGTTTTTCCATTATCTAGAATATCACAAAATGGTTAAGATGTGATAAAATATATACAGTTAAAACCACTTTGTTGCTCAGGGCAAGGTGTTCGACTGGTAATCGGAACGACGCAGGTTCGAATCCTACCTGCTGAGTTATTTTTCGCTATGTCCTTGAGCAAGACATTTTGTCCTAGCTCACCGGGGCACTGAACGGCAGAGACCTATCAATGGTGGGGAATGAATGAGAGGGCACATGTTGTAACTTTTTTGCATTTCTATGATTATGTGTTGTAGTGTAATGCAGTATATATAATATGTCTAATGTAATGTGTAATGAATTATGATGATTAATTGTATCACTGTCCACCATTGTAAAATAAAAAATTTCCTGAAACGGATGAATAAAAGTTTACTACTACTACTATACTAACTACTACTTAAAGTCAGCAACAAACTTGATTTTTCAAATAAGTCACATATTTGGACATTAAAAAAAAAAAAATTGCTGGCGAATACTGTTTTCACAAAATGGAAAAAGAGAATACTAAAGAGATCAGTACCTTTGTGGCCATGAATAGAGAAACCAACTAAAAAACAGAAAAAAGAATCTGTAACACAAAAGTAGAAGTTCTTGGCTTTTTTTTATACAAAGGCACAGAATTCTTTTTCCAAATAAGTCCATTTTGTAGTTAAGTCCATTGAGAATCGACTTGCATGTTTTTGGCTGTATTCTGATAAAGACATATTTTTTAAAGACAAAATGATTATAACAAAGAACATCTCTATTAAGATATTCAACTCAAGCGTATTTCACTATATACTGAATGAGGACATTTTAAGAGTAGTTTCCCTTGCACCTTGTGTGGTAGTTGTGCCATTGGGTGCGATATTTTTTTAGTTCATGTAATTTTATTTTATTGTATCAAGTATTGAATGTTACCAAAACAATACGAGAATTCTGGGAACACACGATAATAAAGGGACATCACTCTCATTCGTCATCAGAGATGAATATCTTATTGTAGATGATCTTCGATTATAAGACATCATTTCTGTACTGTAATGACAACAAAGAAAATAATATAAGAAAAAGTGGATTCATCATCTGTGGTACATAAAAGTATTCTCTCTGTCTCTGTCTTTCTTTCTCTCCTGCAACCCACACATCACTCTGCCTCTCTAGCTTAAAATATTCTACCATGCTACAAATTCAATATCATTAAAAAAAACAACTTTATGTGATAGTCATAGCCTAAGAAGATGGCAACAGACCAGAGAACAATTTCTTAATTTCAGAAATGAATTTGTTCACATAATTTAACTCTTTATCTGATTAAAAAAAATATCTGACATAGAACTGAATCGATCAAAACTATATCTTTGGATCTTATTTGAGATACCTAGAGAACAGCATCTGACCACCAGGATGTCCCAGCATATTGCTAAAAATGCTATGCATCCAAGGATTTCAGACAAGCAGGTGATCAGCTTACTGTGACCATCATCTATCATTGACACCATATGGAATGCACTGAATAACCATAAAAGGCCAACAAACAAATTAATGTAGCAATTGTGGTCAACGCTCAGTTATAGTTAGAACTCTGGACTGATATTTGTATCTCATCATCATCATCATCTGTAGCCTATCCACAGGTTAGACGTTGCTTCTCAATCTTTCCGGTGGTAAAATATTCGATCATTTGCCATTCTGCTTGCCTATGAGGTCGTGAGTCCCAGCCAGGATTCTATGTCTTGTTCCCACCTTCTGGTTGGTCTCCCTCCCCACCTTTTGCCTTCTATTTTTGCCTCCAATTTATGTTTCTCTAGTGAATCGTGTTGTTTGATATGTCCAAAATGGTTTAACTTCAATGATTCAATGTTCTTTCTACTAATCAATGTAACCTCACAAAATAGCAAAGTATAAATTCTTCTATCTTTTATACCCTTAATACATCAAGGATCTAAACAGTAGCATAACTCAAAACACATTCAATACCCATATCATTGCACTGAATTACAACAGAACATTTAAAGGGAAAGCTGTACACATGTTACATGAATAAGGCCTGAAGAAATTCAACAAGGAATAAAGAAATAACATTGGTATCATGTCACCAAGCTCACACCAAAACTGTTCACTGTACAAAAAAAAATCAAAACAAAATCAGACCTTCAATATTTACATCGTTATTAAATAAATATATAAAAAAGGAATATGGTAAAGAAATATTCAATCCATGTAATCATATCATAAAAATATAGCAGGTGTATTACAAAATGTTATTTCTACATAAATGTGTTTATAAATAAAAGAAGTATAAAACATAATATATAATGTATAAGCATTTTGAGCATTACTTCTCATAGTGCAGAGCACACATTATTTGCTCTATTCACATCTAGATAGCGCATGCTCACAAAAATCTCAGGGTATACTTCTTACTGGTTTTGTCACAAATACTCTTCTACACAGAGATCATCATAGGAATTTAAGAAAAATGACATGCATACTCTTCCAGTCACAACTAAGTTTAACTCTTTGCTCATGGAATTGTATGGGACTTAACATTTTGTTATACAATAATGTAAAAAAAAACAACCCAACAACAACCAAACTAACAGGCAAACAATTACTCAATGATGACACTCAAAATCAAACTTTCCAACAAGGCAATCTTAGCAGACAGAAAAAACCTCCTTGTGATTGGCACGGATTAGTCATATGTCTTTGCTAGTTGTTAGCATCACTGGGATCTCATGCTTTAGAAGACTCGTTGTGGGCATAGGATAACGTGTTTGGCATTAAAAAACAAATAAACAAAAGTAAATAGGAAGTTAGGAAGGGAAAGGAGGGGTTATTTCTTTCTGAAAATTTATGATGATTCACTGGCACTTCAGCATTGTCAATTCTGATGAAAACACCCTCCACAATGACATGGCATAATCATTTCAACATCATTGACAACCATCACTTTATTCCCTTTCTTCACTCACTCACATCCATGAGGCAACTCATCCACAATTTCCCCGCTTTGTTGGTTTCTATCTTTCTTTCCTTACTTAAATATTCATATAGTCAGGCTCTTCACGACATTTTCTTTTCATTCCATGGCCATCAAGGTTAATGACGGTATAGTGTCTTGGTTTCCTCGCCATGCACAGCTATTGCATTTTGTCATATAGTCTGTCTTCGATATGATCTTAAATGATGATTGACATACTCTTTCCGTTTTTTCCCCATTATTTCAGGGATTGTTGTTGACTAGTTTTGGAAGTCGCTCATAATTACCAATTACACTTTTCATTTTCTATCCCTCATGTTATAACAGGTTTGAAATACTTAAATCTCATTTTTTTTAAATCACAACTCTCTATGTCAGTCATTCAGCACTGTCAATTTCCATCGTATATACATGGAAAAAAAAATGTCATACCAAATTTCCCCCTAAAACGTTGCAATGTAAGAAATGATGAATACGCCACATTGTAAAGATTGCATATACACATATATTATTATACATACTCACACAGTGAGATATGTTGTCATTTTAAGGCAGATTCTCTTTTCATTAAAAATTTCACAAAATTTTTTTTTCTTCAAAGATCTGGTGTTGATGGCACCAAGCAATATTTTTCACCAGAATTCAGACAAACAGAACGATCACTTCAGACACATCTACTGCTCTCTCCAGATGCACAGACTACTCTCTCAGGACACATCCACACTAAATAGGGAAAAAAAGGTTGTCACCATCATCTTCAAGTGAGCCTTACAATAAAACAAACAAACATAATTCTACATCTTTAGAAACTCTCGTTCTTCGGGAATATTAATGGAGTACAGGTATTCATACTTGGCAGCAATTCATTTCACAATTCTTCTGCAATGAAATCTTTTTAAAACTCTACACTACTTTCCACAAGATTTCTGAATTAGAGTTGTAATTACACCACCCAACCCACCTTCCAAGTTGAGGCATACACAAGCAGCAGCTAGAGCAACAAAACTATTGTGACAAAGGCAAGATTTCTGTGCAACACCTGCAATTCATTAACAAACATGACTATATTCCCTTCCCATGTGGTATACAACAATGCTTTGGTACATAAAAAAAATGAGCATGTCTTATATCTCCACTATTGTATGTTTGAAATTTTTAGTGATCATGATGAGACATATACAAAAATGACCAAATGTTTTATGCAAATGTGATCTCTGCCGAAGAAGATGCCACATAGGGCTCGTCCTATCTACGATAATTTTAATGGTGAAACAGAATATTCCATCAAAATACAAATTTTCTACTTTATTGAATGTTTGGACTCTCACCAGGTCAACTTAAAAACTCACTTCACTGACTATAATATTTCTAACAGAGAAATTTATGTCAAATTCATAAGAAAAAATTAGTCTTGCATATGACATGAATGGTCTGCTCTTATTCATATTTCTATTCTACTATAATAAATACAAAAGAATATTCAGATACAGTTGTATAGCAGCATTGATTGGACATTTTGAATGATGGACTTTTACATAAGTGCAGGCCTGCCAACCATAACCAAAGTAAAAACAGGACATGACTACACACAAAAAACAATAATAGAGACAAAGAAGAACAAATATTGTGGAAAAAAACAGGTGAGACTAGGCCATTTGACACATTTCAAAATTACTAAAAAACAGGACAATCCCATTAAAAACAGGACTTGGCAGGTCTGGACATGCGTATATGTTTAAGATGTGTGATTTGAAATATGAGTCGTATATGTCTTTACTAAAAGGTTGGATCTTTCTTCTAATTCTATCACTGTACCCACAATCAAGTCATCCATTGGTGACAGCACTACTCAAAGGTAACAGTGCTGCTTTCAGTTCAAAAACATGTGTCGTAGACCAGATTTGGGTAAATCAAAATAAGATTTTGCTTCGTGGATATCTTTCTTTCTCTCTTTATCAATAACTTTTAGTACCTTTGTAAGATTTATGCATGATATACAAACTTTCGCCATTGATCCCTATTCAGTGATTCCTCTTTGCCTCTACAAGCTTAGATCCTGTCTTTTTTTTTTCTTTCTGAAACTGCATCCTGACACATTTTCTTTGGTCTGTCTCTAGGTAGTTTTTCTTGCTGTTTACATTCTAGTATTTGTTTAGGAATTCAGCTATCTTTCATTCTCTTTATTGAATTTTATCTATTTTCATTTCCAGACACTCAGTTTTTACTTCTTCCTTAATCCTAGTATTTCTAATTTTATCTCTCTCTGTTTTGCCTATTGATCTTCTTAGGAATTTCATTTCCGTTGCCTGTAGGTTGCTTTTATCTCTACTGTCTAGTGTCCATGATTCACTTCTGTATATCAAAGTTGGGCAATAAATCGAGTTTAAAAACTGACATTTTTGTTTTGGTTGTTAGCTCTTTCTCACCAAAAAAAAGAACTTAGGTTGTGGATATGCACTATATAAATGCTATGCATGAGTTTACTTTAACGTCTAGTTTATCTATTTTATGGACATACAACTTATCTTTTTTTAAAAATCAATCCTTGTCAAAATAGAGTTATTTCTCTTGACTTAGGGTCTAGAAGGTAGTTAATTCGACCAGCTTTAGGGTGGGATGGGTTAATGAGACCACACCATATTTTCAAGCTGGACCCTTGATTAAGTTACAGCTTTCTTACATTGCAAACACACATAAATATATACACAAAATTAATTTTTAAAAATAAATTGTTTTATACAACTCAAATAATCAGATCAGAAATGACTGTCGAACAGTCAATCAACTTGAACATGCAATACCCTGCTAAACAGTCTCATTATACATAGCCTCACTTTCTCAAAGGTTGAAAGATAACATCTAACACATTCATACACAAAAATATTGAAAGCCTTAATAATCTTTCACATGACATGTATTTTGTGAGAAATGTGTATTTGTCATAGAAAAAAATTGTACTCGAATGACAAAAAGAAAAGACATCTATAAGCACTAACAATGCTGCCTAATATAAAACAGATTGGTCACATCTGATGCTTACAGTACAATCAATGAAACACATTCACTACCAAACAATTGAGAATAGCGATCCATTTGCAATTAGGGTTTTGAGGCATGCTTTACAAATTCACCAAAACTTTATTATCTATGTAATATAAAATAAGAAATAAACCCCTGTAGTTACTTATATTCATAAACATTCATATATCTTATATAAAAAACTCTTGTTATTGTTATTCATCTACACTCATAAAATCAATCAACACAACTAGTGGAAATTAAACACAAAAATACCAAAGAACAAAAAAAACAAAACCTGAGAGGTTGACATTCTTATCATTGTTATTGACAACATTACGATGAGTGGAATGCTCCTTTCCCATGAAAAAAGTTGGGCATAATTCACAAAATTTAATGTAAATTCTGTATACTAAATTAGGATTCGTGTTTGTGTTTAAGAAAAATACTCCTTCAGTCAACTTGTGTCTGACTACCAGACTAAATTGTGTCAGAAGAATGACTGACTGACTAAATCGTACAATTTGATCATAAAAAGACACAAAGATGGCTGCTCTCTTGTGTATAGTCCTAAAGCTAAGAAAACGCCAGTTTTTCTTGAAAAAAGGAGGAGTTAAAAAAAGGAGTAGATTTTAAATGTGTCACCTCTGTAGCATCGACATAGTCAAATTACGTATGTGGTGATCGCCAAGAACATGTAAAAAGAACATAACATTTGTTAATTGGTGTTGCTTTGCACATTGCCATATTCAGTACTGATAAACAGCTATGCTAATCCTGACACATTATGGGCAAATAACTAGCCCACTTTACTTCAAATCACTGAATTTCATGAGATTTTGACACAAACATCGTAAAACTTTACAACAATATTTCATTCTTTACAAAACATCAACTATGATAGTTATTTTACATATATATATTTTTTTTCTTCTCAAAAATATATAAAAAGAAGTGGATGCATAAATTCATCAGCCACTATCTCGTTTGCCCGAGGCTAGAACTCATAGCTAATTTAGAATGCACAATTATCACAGCCAAATATAACCAAAATGAAATATTCAAATTATGAAGGGCTACAGTTTTTGAGTATATTATATGAATGAGACATATGCATGGGTGCAAGTGAAAATATAATTAAAGAGGAAACATTCATCACAAAAAAATCTGAATTCTGGACAGAGACAGTTACATAAACTCTCTACCATTCTGGTCGTTATAAGGTAAATAGACTCCAGAGCATTGGGCATGCATCACTCCAAGACAGTCATTATTCATCCATTTTCCCTATTGATTTCCCTCGGGCAAAGACAATTAGGAATGTTACTTATTATAGCCACAACTTGAGAGGGGTGTAAAATTATACCTCTTGAGTGGCGCTGCAATACAATCTGAATGGGTGCTATTCACCAATGTACAGTCCAATGAAGACCAAATAAAGTAATGTGTGAGAAGTGCTAAAACTGATAGACCTTGGTTCAACAATGAGAAAATTGGACGATTGTCAAGAAAGTGTCAGGAAAGAAGCACGACTGAAATGGGACATTGTGGATGCCTTCATTTGCAGCCATACAAATTAGTGGGAAGTAAACTTGTTTTTGACCATTTTAGGGCTCTATCGACACAGGTAGGTCATTTCAGCACCCGCCACACAGCTCCAAACAAATCAAAGGTAACTAGATGCCACCCATAGACCACTAGGAAAGACGCTAAGTCCATGGGTGGCACCCACCACTGGGAGAGTTGCACCCCCCGTTGGTGGAGGGCCCATTTATAAATCCAGGACCCCTGTGGGGTAGAAAAAGGAAAGAGAGAAGAGCAAGATCAGACAAGATGCTGCTCATGGACCACTAGTATTGACGTAGTCCATGGGCGGCAACCATTAACCTTCCATGCACTGAAGATATCTTACTTCTATTACTCTGCTTTATTTCATTTTTATATCAGCTGATTGGCCATCCAAAAATCAATTAACAGTACAGAGGCAATGCTAAGAATCCCAAACGACTTGCACCCAAACATATGAATCAAAACTTACAGATTTTTAATTTAATCTTCATTCATGAAAAGGAAAAAACACAACAAAAAAAAAAGATTATGAAATCATGATTATAATCAATCTTTCTTTCCAGCTTTAAGAAGCACTTAGGTTAAGTAAGATACTCAAAAAGATGACATAAAAATTAGATGGTTTTGACATGTAAGATTAATTCAAGGTGAAAAAAAAGATGTTAAGACCGTAAATCACCAAGGCAACAAATTCTTTCTATGCCCTAAACAACTGTGTTATCTGCAAGTTTTTAGGCCCCTCTCCTTATAAAGGGAAAAAATGTAAATGGTAATGACATGCTATCAATGCTAAATTGTGATCTTTTCAGCTGTCTATTCATGCTAATCAAACATTAATCTTAAGTACAAGTATAATAATCAATAATTTTAAATATACAAGATACAATATATACATATACATCAGTCTGCTTCTCCATAACTCGGTTCCACTGATATACAATAGTCATCAAAGTAAGTGAAGAGATGTTCAAAAGTCGGCCTTTGTTCAGGTACTTCATGCCAACATTCCCGCATTTTAGTGTAAACACCATCTGGAGTATCATTGGGACACTCCATTCGATAACCTCGCTCCACTTGCTCCAAAACGCTTTTGTTGTCTAAACCTGTAGGGAGAAATTGAGACATGTAACTTAGTAAGGAGAGCACAGCACAATTTGATGTACACCTTTATAACCATGATGATCCACGGGATAACAGCATCAGTTTTTCTTGTAGTTCTATAACAAAAAACTGATAATGCACAAGTCATCCTTAATATATTTAAAAAATTGCTTATGAGGAGTTATTTATAATTCGGTATCATATTTAACGAAAAACAATTAATATATTTAATCTTTCTTTCTTATCCAATTCCCTTTTACCCTTACAGTGTAGGGCCAGCAGTATGAGTATGAGGCTGGATTTCTCTGGATCAAGATATTAAGCTAAGCAGGTGATCAACCCCCTCAAAGAACATGATGTCAATAACAATTTGGTAGAAGCAATAGAATCATTCTATGTTAATCCTAAAAGTAGTGTGCAGATTGCAGGTAAAACAACAAATGAGTTCAACATAAACGTAGGCAATAGGCATCCTTAGTCCATTGTTGTTTATAATACTAATGGATTCAATATCAAAGCAATGCAGGGGTATGAGGCCCTTAAAA
>JARBEP010106509.1:0-12528 GCA_030265255.1 Tritonia festiva
AATCAATTTTGCCACTGGGACCCAGAATTGAACGTTTTAATATTGTTAAAAATCATTTTTGTAGATTTTTGGATAAAGGAGACTGATTAAAACCTGTCACAATAGAAATCATCCTCTTGTAAGAATTAATGGAATCAAGTAAGGAAGGAAAATGTGACAGTGACAGAAAAATACGATTTGAATGATTCAATTTCTTTCAATGAGCTTGCTGATCTTGCTCATTCTATTTTATATCTTCTCCAGCAATTTGGGATTTGGGTGTGACAAAGTGTTAAACTTACGATTGGTTTTGATAGGGTTTTTTTTATTCATTAGAATGTTAAGATGATTGTTTTCTTTCTATTCATCATTCTCTTTTGATCAGAATGTCACAGTTCATGCCAGACCTGCCTCCCAGATGGTTCTGAGTGTACTTCTTGCCCTGCAGGGACCTACTTGACCAATGGGCAGTGTTTACAAACCTGTCCAAGAGGTTATTACAGTGACAGTAAGGACAGATGTCAAGGTAAAAAGTTGTTCATTTGTGTATATTAAAGTGCCAGAAAAATAGCCATAGAAGAAAAGTGGAACGCCAAGCGCTTCTCACAACTCTTTCCTTTTCACTGAATCAAATGCCTTTTGTAGCAATAATGCAAGCATGAACTTTCTTATCCTATCTATATGTTGCTTCATTTAATTGCCTGAGTGTATGTATGGTCCTTTACACTTCTTCCTGGTCTAAATCCACATTGATACCCTAACAGTTCATCCTCTACTCCATCCCTAAACCTATTTTTGAAATCCTAGCATAAACTTTTCCTGGTACACTTAGTAAAGATATTTCTCTATAGTCTTCACATTGCATTATGGATCCACTTTTCTGAAAAAGGTTTATTGTGTTTATTTTCCAATCTTCTTGCACCATTTTAGTCTGCTTCATGCTACCAAAACTGGGTTAAGCTCCGGTTCTATGAGCCTTAAGGACATCCATACTTTTGTCAGTTGTGCAAGGGGATATTAGTATGCTTGCTTTTATTCCCAGATCTCCTGGGGCAATTCTATAAACAATGAAGTATTGAATATAACCATACTTATTTGCTATCCTTTTCCAGCTTGCTACCCTTCCTGCCTGAGATGCAATGGACCAGGACAGACCGACTGTGTGGCTTGTGTCCAGGGGAAAACTTTGGACAATGGACAATGCAAAGGAAATGGTCATTGCCAGGAAGGACGTTACATCAGTTTGGATTCAAAATGCTTGGGTGAGTCTAATATAAATATATTTAAAAAAATTCTTAATCTTATAATTAAGAGCATAGCTATATACTGGACATGCTATTTGACACTGCAGGTCTGAGGGATATTGCTGAGAAAAAGCTGGTAGCCATAGCACATCATAATAATGACTCTAGGATGATTTTTCATTAATATCTTGAAAGAGATATTGGTTAGCAGGGTCACAGAGACATATTGATGGTTTAGCGGATCAAAGGAAACAAACTGTAATCAAGGCAAGAAAAAATCACAAAAACTTGGTTAACCAGTGAAGAAATATTGTAAACCATTTTAGATTTGGTCAACGTCATAAAGTTGATAAAAATTATGTATTTCTTAAAAAGTTTTACATGGTTATGATTCATTGAGCATTTTATTTTTTTTATTCAGACTGCCATGCAAGTTGTAAGGAATGTCATCAGGATGTGAGTGGTGAAGGATCTCTGTGTACCAAATGTGGTATTTCAAACCAATTACCTCTGGGACCAAGGTGTCATGATCAATGCCCTGCAGGCTCTGTGGTCAGCAATGGGATGTGTTTCTGTAAGTAAAACCAATCTAAATGAAGTGGATATGAATGGTTCTCAAACACAGAGGTAGAAACTCTATTGACTAAAATTTTCAACACGTTATCAGTGCTTCCTGATTCATGAATTGAATTGTGCATGCACATGTGTTTCATGTTTATCAGATCATATTATTTCCAAAGTTATGTCTTTGATATTTCTGAGATGTTATCACCAGTTTGTTATAGTGGTAGAAGCAGATATTTTAAGAAGAATAAGATTAATCATGACTTTATTGTAGATTCATTTGGTAAAATTTCACTTCTATTTTGTAAATGTTATCTTTTGAAATATATAAGTTACCTGAATATAGGAATGAGAATAGACTTGAATGTTAAATTGACTATTACCACTACTGTTATTAAACTATTTGCCTATGAACTATTAAAAAAAAAAATATCAATGATGTGTTTCATTGTCTGATGTTCAGCTTGTGAAGACAAATTATGTCTGAAGTGTGGCAGCGATGGTCTTTGTATGAAATGTCTGTCCCCCTTCTCGTTGTCCAACGGCTATTGCATCATGGATTGTGGCAATGGAAGATTTTCAAACAAAGGAGAGTGTCATGGTAGGGATAGTTCCTTGCATTGTTTACTATTTTCTGTTTACTGTTTTCTTTTCTTGTTTTAGAAAAAATATATTTAAGTTTTAATCAATATAATGGGTTTTTTCATAATGTCTTTGTCTACTATTCCTTCAATATTTTGTATCCGTTATTACAATCTACCGCCCAAAGTGGCAAATTCTCCCAGTTCTTATATAGCTCAGGAGGTGACCACAAGAGCTACATTAATTTGTTTATTGGCCTTGATTATGATTTGTACCGCTCATGGTGTCAATGAAGAGCTTAGGACACAGTGGGCTGATTGTCTGCTTGTCTGAGATTCTTTGATCCAGAGGATTTCCAACCCTGTGTTCAGCCTTGCTTGGTGGTCAGGATGACTTGAATTATTCCGGGTATCTTGTGTGCCTTTTTATGGCTGAACACAGTGTTGGCCCCAACACTGCTCTGCGGTATTAAGGGGGTTTGATCAAACAATCAAACATATTACAATCTACATTTTAGTTTTTATGGATATAAATTTTTGTCCACTTTTCTTTTTAATCTCTTTAAACTTTCAATCCTTGTGCCATTTCTATAGATAAAATTGCTAACCAGTTTTAACCAAATCATATTATCTATCAGTCAATATTTCAGTGGATGGCAATCTGACATTGACAAAGAAAATAATAATAATGTCTCAATGGCCATAACACAGTCTGTGTTTTCACCAATCATTTTGTTTGTTTGTTTGATCGATCCCCATTAATACCACAGAGCAGTGTTGGGGCCAGCCCTATGTTCAGTCATGTAAGGCACACAAGGTACCCGCCATTAATGCAAGCACCCTGACCACCGAACACGACTGAACACAGAGCCGGAAACTCTTTGGATCAGAGAGTTTTCACCAATCAAATAAAAGTAAAATATTAAATAGATTTAATATGTTCCACAAATAACTCCAGCTAAAATAAGTTATTCTATAACCTCAAGAGTTACCCCATTGATATCTTAAAGAATTATTTGATCTTGACATAACATTCTCTCATGTCTTTTGAAGACTGCAGAAAAGACTGCCTGAAATGTGAAGAAAGTGAAGGATGCATATCTTGTGTAGCTACTAAAATGCTTAGAAACGGCCAATGTGTGGATAGTTGTGGAGACGAGTTCATTCCCAGGTGGCAGACTCGAGTTTGTGAAGGTAAATATAAAAACTGTACCTTCTATCTAATAAAACAAACAAACAAAACTTTGTGAAGTCATTCAAGTGACATCCTTTAAAATGACTTCTTTAAATATTGAATTATATGCTTTTGAAAAGTGATTTTGAAAATACTGTATTAATTAAAATACTGCATAACTGATAAATGTGTTAGTGGAAGGAGCTTGGGTTTATTTTTTGGAATGATAAGCAGTAAGTACAATAGCATTCAGTGCAAGTGGCAAGAAACTCCTTCGAGGAGCAATTACAGAAAGTCTTCAGAGAAGAAATTACAGAAAGTCTTCATAGAAGAAATCCCCTTTATGGAGCATTTTGACAATTAACGTCATAGATAGACAGATGTTTCTTTTATTCAAAACTCTCCTTTCCATACAAATGCCAGCCACCAAAAATGCGTTGTCCCAATGTAGTATGTGAAGTGACTTGTGAATATTTCTACCACCAGAAAACAGATATCCACCAATAATAGCCTTGCTCCGTCCCATCACTGTGACCCAAGCTGGCATGGCTGACATCACAGGACAAATCATGAATGTATCTGATGCTGATACACCTGTCAAATTTCTGTCCATCATTGTAGAAAAAATTCCAGACTTTGGTAAGGAGTTATGTTGGGAGAATGTCTGAATTGATAATGAAGTTTGGTTTCATGGTAACTACAATCCCACATTATCAATGATCTTCATTTTTCTCTCCTTCTCCTCTACATTATCATCATTAACACCTGTATTGCCATTATCATCACTATCATTATCATTATCATCATCATCATCATTTTTACTTTGTTTTGCCTGACCTTCTGACTTCTGATTCAATCTTATTCTTTGTTAATGCATTAACAATTCAATTATGCTACAATTTAATGTCAATTTGCATAGTAGATAGCAGACCTCTCTAGTTGATGATGAAATTTATGCATGTATTTTCCTTAGGTCAAATCATCAAAGTAGATACGATAGGAAACACCTTGTTGTCAGAGGGAGATGAATTCTTGCCAGTGGATTTGGAGCAGGGAAGACTACGTTACATGCAAACAAGTCATTCCATAATGTTTTCAGGTAACTGGGATGCAAAACTAAATCTTTAATCACCATTGTTATCATTCCCCCTCCCTCTATTGGTGCCATGAGCAATACCATAACAATCATAAAGTAAGGCCAGTAAACAAATTAATTTGCCCTTGTGGTCACCTCTCAGAACTGAGAGAATTTATTGCTAAGTCTCACATCATATTTTTTTAAAACCTGCAAGTTGAATTACCACCCTAAAAGCAAATATGCTAACTATTTGTCACCTTTTTGACTTTTTTTGATGAGTCATAATGAGACATTAAATTGATATACAATATGATTTGACATCTCCTATGTATTTTCTATCCCTCAGATGATATCATGTTTAAAGCATTTGACGGTCAACACTACAGTGCCAGTTTGGAAATTCCCATAAACATTCAACCAAAGGACAGGTTGGAATTGATATCTAACAAGCTCTTTGTGGTCAAAGCAGGAAGTGAGGAAGTTTTGAATGAGAAGCTCATCAAAGTCAAGCCTTCCAGTCAAAGCAGCGAAAGCAGAGTCACATTCTCCATTATGGATGGTTGGTTTTATAGACGTTTTAACGTGAAGTGTTTTTTTTTCAATAATAGCAGAAGTGATCATTTTATTTTTTTCTTAACTCTTTCCGGACCATGACCCGATACATCGGTTCAATAGACACCCCCGTTACGACCACGACCCGGTATTACGGTTTCTACACACTAATAGTTGATTGTTTGAGTTTGCTGTCCTTTTCATTATAACTTCCTATTCTCCAACCATTTCCCTTCACAGTTTGATACATGACTTCTAGACGCGTCCAACAAAGTACTGGGGGTGATTTAGGCTGCGTGAAAAAAATGCTGCTAAAAAGTGGAAACAATTGTGGTCCTGGAAGAGTTGATTGGAATAATTATTTGGTCCTTATTCTATATGTGAAGCATGTTTATGTCTGCCCACCTCAATATTTTTTAAAGCACAGACAAACTTCTCATTTTGTTATAGACAAACTTTCCTCAATAATTTAGTCTTACATTAAAAAAAAGATTAACCCTCTCATTGCCCAGCTGGTATGTCTTGAAAAAATAGAGGAAGTGGATAGACAATTCCAGTTTGGGTATTTGTTACTAAAAATATGAAAAAAGTTACTGGTACTTAAATTGTCATGTATTTCATCAATGCTAAGTAACTTTTTCACTTCAAATGTTTGCACAAACCTTAAAAGGAGACTAATAAATGTTGAAGTGACCACCATACTGTGAATTAGGTTGCCAAAACTTTAAAAGAGACTTTCTTTCTTCTTTCTTATCCAGTTCCCTGTTACCATTATGATAGTCTAGGGCGATTTACTCCGGATCAAGATATCAGGCCAAGCAGGAGATTAGCCCAGTACCTTTTGCTTCAAAGGCCAGAACCATACCTTTGAGCCCCTGGGACCCCTTTAAAAGGAGACTAGTAGATTCAAATAACTCTGATACTGTGAATTAGAAAATGTACTTATACTGTGATACCATTTTATTTTCAGGTTCTGAGTATGGTCATTTTTTTAACAAAGTGAATGGGAAAACTATTCAGGAGTTTACTTTGAATGATCTGAGGAAAGGCTCAGTTGTTTATCGTAACCATGGCAATGAAAGTAAAAACATGGACATGTTGAGGATCCGTGTAAAAGACAAATTTGATGACCTCTATTTGCTTCTTACCATCAAAATCTTACCCAAGGTCAGAATGTGTTTAAAAGATAATTTAGATTGATACTAATATATTGACCTTACACCGAAAGGTACTAAAGGTCTATTGATAATGAAAGAAAGAGGAAAGCTGATATATTGCTGATTTATGATTTGAAAGAGGTAGATGGACAATGCAATGTAACAATTGATGTTTATGATTTCATCTGTTTAAATGCTCTTTCTCTTCCATGCTCAACATGCCCCTGGTGTTCAAATGGATATCAACTAAGAATTAATTGTAGTCATTGAATACTATGAAAACATATTAAAGGGCTCTGAATATATGAACAAGATTTTTAAAAGAACAATGGTATGAATATAGATACAACGCTTGTATTGTTGGATAACATTGTTACTCCACTCATTTTGATCAAGATTTGCATTGAATGCTTGTTAAAACTCAAGGCCGATCAGAGATGGACTATAAATCGAAGATCCCTCCTTATATGTGACTTATAATGTGTTGCCAAGTGTGTAACATCAACAGCTTTAAACTTTAAATCATATACGACTAATCTGAGGTAACTATTGCTCCCCCTCAACCCCCATCCCCCATTCCTCCCCCCCCCCCCACCCTCTTTTCTTCAAATAGACCAGTCTTCTGCCTGTCATCATAACCAACACAGGTGGCCACGTAAATCCGGATGGAATACTCCAAATCACAAAAGACAAACTGGAAGCAAAGATACAAGACAAAATGAATGTTCAGACACCTGATGCAGTGTACACCCTATCACCCAAAGACAGCAACCCTAAACATGGTGAGGGAATGACAGTTTTGGATCTATTGATACCTCAATTCTTTCAATGCAAGAACCCCCTGTAGAATTGACCAACTGATTTTATTAATGAAAACGTCATATTGTCTTCTTTTGATAGATTGTTATTGTTGTTAGTTGTTATAGAAAAGCACCTGCCTTTAACTTTACGACTGCTGAACATGTTAATATTTCTATTACATTGATAACTTATTTTTTTTAATGTAAAGAAATGCTATTAGTAAATATTCAACGAAATCTAATGTCATTCAGAATATTATAATGAAGTTGAACTGTATTTTTTCCCCTCCGTTTTGAAAAAAATTAAATTGGCATTGAGATTACTAAAAATGATGACAAGCGCTTTTGTAGAATTTAATTGAAATATATCACAAAAGTTTTTATAAATTTACTTTTTATTGATAGTGACAGATAACGTAAACATGAGTCCGAACAAACAACTATACAGGAAAGTTTTTATGACTGATGGATATTTTTCATCTCTTCATCTCAAACAAAACAGGAGAAGTTCTGCTCATTCTCCCTGTCCCTGAAAAAGGACCGAGCCAAGGATGGGAAGTGGTGGACCACGGTAGGATGGCTGCCAGAATGATGCGATTCACACAAGGGGATATTAACGAAGGACGTATCTATTATAGACATATGGCATCCGATACTTTGGATGATGACATCTCTTTTGAGGTATGTATGTAAAAATTGGATACGTATCATATTGCACAATCAAAGCATTTGCAGTCAACTATACTTAAATTGATGTGGTTAGGGGAAAGAGATCATCACATCCGTTAAGCTAGATTTCACTAACGTCGGTGTTTGTTCTAACGAAAATAATCAACACAACTGAAAACCAACTCAAGCAACTTCAACTTAAGCATAGTCCACACTAGTTGTAAATCTCATTAGCGTCTTTTGATGTAAGAAAGCAAAAATAATTTATTTTTATGCTTGTGTTTTCATCAATATATAAATCCACCATAAATTGATATTTTGTGAATGCTTTACTTCAAACATGATTAACATTAAATGGTAAATCAGTAGCATTGGGGTCAACATTCAGCCCGGAATAGGCACAAAGTGACTGCCATGCATAGTATTACACAGAGCCGGAGATGATTTATAGTCAAGATTTCTTGGTTGGAGTCCCACTTCAGGCAGTTCACTGTTTTCTATGGCAAGAAACTTCACTCTGATTGTCTCACCTGATCCAGGTGTAGAAATAGGTATCAATTCCAATCTGAGAAAGTGATTTGCAATATGCCAAAAAGTTTCTATATAGTCTGCTTCACACTACCCGAATCAAGATAAGCACAAGCCACACCTGATTTAAGGCTCTTAATAATATGCTAGACCTATCCTATGAATTTGTTCAATAACTTATACATTATTTTCCATACTACTACTTCTCTCTCAGGTTTCAGACACGGCCCAGCCTCCAAATGTCCTCAATGACCAGGGGTTTCACATCCAGGTCGCCACAGAGACTCTGCCCTTGTCTATGCCTACCTTAACTCCTGGTGTTCGTCTGGGCATGACAGTAAGTCTCTCTCACACACAGACACACACATGCACACTCACACACAAACAAACACACAAGTAATCATGTACCTACAGTTTATACCTATCAGAGACTGAATTTAAAAATGCATGCACAGTACAATACCTTTTTACAAATATTTTGATTTGATATTCTTACAATACAAATTGAATTCATCAAGACAAACTTGGTTTCATGAAGTTTGTGAAAAGTAGCCTGAGTTTCCTTTTACATTGCTACATATGTAGGCAGATTGTCTTTTGTGGATTTTGAGTACCTCTAACTAGGTGCAGTTACCTACCATCTACTATGTATTCCTTTTCTCATTTCAGTCAAATTTAGATTAGAATTATTGTCTGACTTTTGGTAAATGTTTTTAAGATTTTGTTTTGATTGAATTTTTCCCTGCAGGTTTATGAAAACCAGATTGTCCCAATCACATCAACACACATGGCATTTCAAGACGACGATACTTCTAGCACTGATTTGGTGTACAAAATCACCCGTCTTCTGTCAACTAACGAAGGAACTGTTGAACACATTGACTTTCCATTCAAACCTGTGCTACAGTTTACACAGGATGATATCAACAACAACAGAATTATTTACCGACCTCCCCAGGATGAAATTGGAAGGAACTCCATAGAAGTTAACTTTTCATTCATAGGTACCCCTTCCTACTTTTCTTATTGCAATTTTTATTTTTGTTTTATTTTGTTCACATAATTTGTAATATCTAACACTTTCTCATCCAGCCTTATACAAACCAAGGGGGAGGTAAGGTGAGGAAGACAAACCATTTACTCTAATGCAAATCTTGACCAGAATAAGACATTCAGATTTACAAATAGGTCTTCCAGGTACGGAAGTGACAATATAAGACTTGTAATTGATTAGAGAAGTGTGTTTTTCACTGAGAAAAGGTATTTGAAAATTTCACTAGAACTGTTTACTCAAATTATGAATTGCGCTCACCCAAATGTTAGGTTTAAAGTTGTCTCCATTGTTTTAGAAAGAGATTTGGACAATATTTGTCTTTTCTGAAGTGACATTGTTTTAGAACAGGTCATTTGAACAATTGTTGTTTTCTTTTACAGTGACAGATGAAAAGAGATTAGGCAAATCAAATGAGCATCAGTTTACAATACGAGTGATTCCAGTCAACAACAACCCTCCTTCTTTTACCAACCCGGTGCTCAATATCAGTGTAATGGAGAAGAGCCATGTTCAGATTACGTCGGCCATGCTACAAGCCGTTGATGCAGACACTCCACAAGGGAATCTGGAAATGACCTTGATTGAGGCCCCTAAGTCAGGGATGATTGAAAAACTACACAACAGAATTAAAATTGTTCTTAGAAAGGGTAGGAAATCTTGTTATTTATGACAGTAAATACTAGTTTATTTATTATAATTAGTAAATTTTATAGAATCAAATTATTATTATTATTCAGTAGTCTACTCAATGATTTATGTTAAAAACCTAAAAAGTCAATAATGATTTTTAACTAGCTTCAACATTTTTGCCTGCATGAATAATAAGTATTCAATTTCCATTTGGACCATATCCGTGTAAATTCAATAAATGCTGATGTTGGTGACGTGTGTAGAATTTGATATTATCAAAAGATTGAGAATGGTTTCTAGATTATGTCACATCATTTTGTCGCTAGGTGAATAAAAAGAGTCCATGTTAGACTTATGACAGTAGTTGATTAATTGTTTAATTATTAAACACTAAACCACTTTTCATGACCGCACAATGAGAATCATTTGTCATTACATCTTTGCTTCCTCAGCTGACAAGTTTTCCTATTCAGATTTCCAACAAGGCAATTTTCAATACGTCCACATTGGAAGTGTTGACCCACCGCATGACAGGGCAATGTTTTCTCTTAGCGACGGCGTCCATCAAGCCAATGCCACCATTAACTTCTTCATCATCAAAATTGATAAATCAGCTCCTCAAATGCTGGCTACAGCATCATGCCAACTCAATGTTACTGAGGGTACTGATTGATAATAGTTTCTTTTAATTACGGTCATTTACAGTGGATGCAGCAGTACTGTTATAGGTTCCAGGTGTGATTTAAAAATGGAAGAGAATTTAATATCGATCTGAAAATAATTTGAAGAAATTAGGTCTGAAAAATGTTTAAACACAGCTTGCTTGCATTTTGATTATATTTATTTATCTTTTACTTTTCTCTGTACCCTTTGATAGTAAAACTGTCAAATAATGATAACCATTTTCAAAAGAAAGTCTAATTATCAAGTCAAATTTTATGACAGAAAAAGAAGACAAAAATGAAGTGGACGGCAGTGTTGTATAACCATGTTTATAGTCATGACACTTATGGGGCAGACCAAGGGTCAGACCAAGATGCTGAAAAAGATAAGAAGATAGAAAAGAAGGGAAGAGTAATTGTTAAAAGAAATAGAAAAAGATTAAAATATTTTGTATTAAATAGGGATACTGAAATTCATTTTTAAAATGTTTTCATACAGGTGCTGCTGTGACCATAACAAGGAAGGAGATTGTGTTCTCCGATTCCGATGATGGGGATGAGAATATTGATATAGTGTTAGCAAGGGAAACTACTCATGGTCATTTTATCATGAATAATCACATCATTGGTGTAGGAGAAGGATTCAGTCAAGAAGAAATTAACCAAGGATTGGTTACGTAAGTTGACATCATTTTCATGTTTTAATCAAATTGTACCTGGGGTCCTAGTGACTCTGGGTATGGTTCTGGCCTTTGAAGTGAAAGGTACCGAGTTCGAATCCCAGTGGCGACAGCTGTTGTTTTTCATCACAAAACTCGGTATAAACCTATTTTTGCCACTCCCCTGATCCTATGGAGGTAAGTGGGATTCTTTGACGTACAATAAATTTGGAGGTCCCATGTGCAAGTTGGGCAAATTAAAGAACCCTTGACAGTTGGAAATCGAGAAGAGTAGGCCAAAGGCTCTGGATTAGGAGATTAAGGCAAGCAGGTGATCAGCCTGTGCCCCCCAAAAAACCAAACTTATGCTGATACCAAGATCCCCCCGTCTTCAGGTAATGAAAGAGAGCTGTGAGTATCATTGCTGTCCTTAGTCCACTAGCCTCTGTAGCTCATTGTTAGTAGACATCTTTTTCAGATGTTCTGTTGCAACATACAACATATTGTTTATGTATGTAGTGAGACGAAGAAGTTATTATAGCATTTGATGTTTTAGAGAAAAGTGATCTGTAGTTTCCAACTAATGGCCACATACTGGACACATTAATGGATGTTATGATTATGTGTTCATCCCATTGAAATATTGTAAGTATGACACTAAATGATGACTTTAAAATTTTGAACACTGTGAAGCAATTAATCATGTAGCTGTCTGTTTGGTTCTGTCTGCCCCTCCACTCCTGTCCATCTCTGGTCGCTGCCAACATGCTGGTGAATTTTTTCTTTCTCATCCAGAATGACAAGCTGTCCAAGATCTTTTCCCTCTTTCTGCCTTTTCCTCTTTTTTCACACATCTTTCCTGCCCATTGTTACTAGTAAGGTATTTGAGTTTTCCTACCCTCATGACATGTCCAATAAACTTTGCCTGTCTTTCCGTTATGTTGGTAATCAGTTGTTACACTTATTCCCATTACACCCAGTGGTGTTTAGGGCAGCAACAAAGGTCTTCCACTCCAACCTGTCTTACTTACTTATTCCCATTACACCCAGTGGTGTTTAGGGCAGCAACAGAGGTCCTCCACTCCTTCCTGTCTTGTGCCAACTTCAACAAGGGTCTCCATGTCTGATGCAAGACTTTCATCTCACTTTCTACTGTCCGTCTCCAGGTTGTTCTTGGTCTCCCTTTCTTTCTTTTAC
>JARBEP010108728.1:0-12505 GCA_030265255.1 Tritonia festiva
TATCACTGTAGGTGGTTTAGTTCATTGCATTTGTTTGATATCACTGTAGGTGGTTTAGTTCATTGCATTTGTTTGATGTCACTGTAGGTGGTTTAGTTCATTGCATTTTCAACACACAATGGATGTTTTATCTACAAGTGTAGTGCTATTTTTAAAAATGTATTTGTCCATCGTTAAGTCTAAGACGTGTAAATTTATGGGGCTTTTGGCTTGTGTAATGATACACTTCGAATAAAAATAGGTTTTGGGGATTATGCTGTCCAAATGTTAAAATAACAGTAC
This sequence comes from Tritonia festiva, assembly GCA_030265255.1. Lineage (NCBI taxonomy): Eukaryota > Metazoa > Mollusca > Gastropoda > Nudibranchia > Tritoniidae > Tritonia > Tritonia festiva. Next base: position 283 of record JARBEP010108728.1, read on the forward strand.
TGTGTTTCATTTTCTATTTTTCTATTGCATTAGTTTGATGAACGCTTACAGTGTGGAGATGGTTTTATGTTGAATTTAATGTCCGTCCTTCAGAAGCTGTCAGAGAAAATTGATTTAGATAAGGTAAGATTTGACGCTTTGTAAGATAGTGATAGAATAATGTTAATTATTAAAGAAATGTGTAGAAAGAAATGACTCAAAGGTATGTCATATAGATATATAGAATTATTGGGAGTTTCTTGACATAAATAAAAACTTGCTTCATGAGTATTTGGGTATTTGTGAGGTCAATCTATGGACTATCACTGTTAATTTCAAGATACTATTTGGTTTGGATGCAAACTTTGATATTTTTGTCTCCTCTGTTCAGCATTATGGTTTGGGTTTTTTTTGTTTTTTTTTTAATATTAATATATTTTCTGAGCGTTTGCTGGTAACTGCCAATACTTTCCTCCTCTTTGTTTATATAGATTGATATTTATTATCCATTCCATCATCGGAACCGCTTCAATATTGCCAACAAATCACGCATGAGGTTTACAGAGAAAGAAGTGGAAGACTGGGAGAAAGAAGCAGGTGTGTAAACTAACACAACATTTATCAATTCTATACAAAATAAAGAAAATTGGCTGGATATAAAGTGAATAAAAATCTTCTATTTGCTCAACCTCTGAAATGAATAGAGTGTTTGTTTCTTCACAATAATATTGATAAATACCAAACATTGGATGTTACGAAAAAGAAGAATCTTGGACGGTGATGAATGTGAAATATCATGTATTGTGGTGAATTGAAGGCATGCAAAGTCTTTCACCTTCCAAGTAAATGTTAAGTGTATACTTAACAAATGGTAAATGTATTGAAAAAGTCAGCATGGTCCTCAATGAATGTGTATACATACACAAAGGAGGGAGAGAGAGGGTGTTGTATACTTACTCATTGTGAACCTAACAAAAATTACCACTTGTGGACAATAAAGATCATATTATTATTATTCTAAGTTCAGTTTGGAAACAAGTTCAGTTTGAGATTGTCATTGTTCTTCTCCAGGGGTTGTGTCAACTACAAACAGACCAGAGCCCAAGTTCTCCACCGAATGTTTCTTCCTTACTCTCCACTGCCACCATTTGTCCATTCTTCCCATCACTCGAAAATATCAACGTCGTCTTCGTGCAATCCGAGATCTTCAGAGACTCATTTCTGAAATGGAAGCTGCAGAACCTCAGTGGAAACTATTACCCTCTGCTAGCAGAAGCCGACATCAACTCAAAAGATGGAAATCTCAACTTCAGGTGCGTTAAGCAACATGTCAGCCATTTACAGAAAGCTTTTGATTGTTCCTAAATCCAAATGCCTTTCCAAGTTGTTAACTTTATTAAGTTAGAAAGTAAACATGGGCAGTTACCTTTGTTTTGCCCAGCTTAAAAATTCTTCTTCTTATTCAGTTCCCTTTTACCATTACAGTGTAGCCTATGAGGCTGGATTTCTGTAGATCAAGATTTTGAGTCAAGCAGGTAATCAACCCACTGTGACCTTTGTAGGAATTAATTTGGCCCGGACTGCCAAGGGTTCTTTAATGTGCACACAGGACCTCCAAGTTTATCGTCCGTCTCTGATAGGACTAGGTTCTTTGATTCCACCTACCTGAATAGGATCAGGGGAGTGGCATATAGGTTTTCACCGAGTTTCAAGCAGAAAAATACCTGACAGTGTCACTGCCGGGAATCGAACCCGGTACCTTTCGCTTCAGAGGCGAGAAACGTACCTCTGCGCCACTGGGACCTGGATCTACTATTGTGGTATATGATGTTGCTTCTTCATCAGTTTTGATGACATCAAGGGTTGGTAACAGTGAATGAAATGTCATTTAATCTCAAAATTGATAAGAAGACCCAAATGATTAGATATCCATGTAAAGAATGGGATTTTTATATATATGTAAATGGTTTTGAGATACCATACACCCCCGCAATTAAACAGTAGATATTGTCATTCAGATACACAGCTTGACACATGTAGTAACTGCTTAAATCATGCAGTGCAGCAAATGTGAAATCATCCCTCTAAGGGTGCATGCCCCAGACACATAGACAGGTGATGATTGTCAAATCTAAGGGTGTATGGTACTAGATTATTGTGAACTTATATGTCCAATATCAACTAAGAACCTGTAGAGGGCTTGTGACTAATTTGATGAGTTGACCTAATTTCTCCAGTTACACAGTTAGTTCATGGCACCATTGATATGTTTTTGTTTACTTCCATTTGCCAAACAAATATGACCTAATCTGTGATTGTGTCTTAAACAGCGTCTTCAAAAGAGTAAAATGTGTGCAGATGCTGGAGTCCTAGACAAGGATATGATTGATCGATGTCTTTCCTTTTATGCTCGTACTTCAAATTTACTCCTGAGAATTGCAGATCCCATTAAAAGATGGTATGAAATGAGTTAGAAATTGATTATAGCTTTAATAGAAATCTGATATTAACAATGACAAACATGTTGGAATTCAGAATCATTTGTCACAATTAGATTATGTGAAATTTTATCACCAGTGAATTGACTTCCTAATGTTTTCTACAAAAAATTAAAACGTTTCCAATCAATTTTAATTTCTGCAAAACATTACATAACTTGTTTTATACAGAATCACTCCTTGTCTTTTAAATTATATATTTCCCCTTCATATTTCTGTGTATTAGTGAGGAAGTCCCTTTGCCATCCAACGTGCCAGACTACTTCTCAGCCTTGCCAGAGTTTTACCTGGAGGATATGGCGGATTTCATTTTATTTGTATTAAAGTAAGTATTATGTTTCATTAAATCATTGTTGTTATCACATAGCAAAGATTAACATTCCAAAATATTTTGTATCAGTTCCTTCATCACAGCGGTATGAGTCTTTTTATGTGTACTGGTCTTGCTTGCCATTGTTGTAACATAGTTTTATCTTGTTGGGCTTGTCAGTGATTTTTATTTACATTTTTTTTTTTTGTGTGTGTTGTTGTTGGTCTTTTGTTCTGACACCACTCATCTATTTGACCACATCATGGAGTAGTGACTCATTAGGTGATTTTTCTCAGGCTGCATATTTTTGTGCCTCTATTGTTTATTATTAATTGCTACGGTAACAATTTGTCATGTAAATAATTTTGTACAATGAATGTCATGTATTCATCTATAAATTGTTGCCTTTTCCACCCAGTTACATGCCAGGTGGAATGGTGGAGCAAGAACACAGCATGATGTTGAGGCTGTTGCTGGTGATGCTCTGCTCCCAGAACTACATCAGAAATCCCTACCTCACTGCCAAATTGGTGGAGGTTCTGTTTGTACTCCAGCCCAGATTCCAACCCAAGGCAGAGCACTTGAACATGGAACTATTGTTGTCTCCCATTGCCAAGAACAGCTTGGTACCGTCTCTCATGAGATTTTATACAGGTTTGTTTCCATACCAGTTTTTGAATTAAAGATAAATGAAATTAAAGGGGAGCAGATACTGGTATTGATAGTTGGTATCAAGTAAAGATGGAAAATGTGAAAGTGCCAGAAAAACAGCCATACAGAGTCATGACTCAGACTCTCCCACTCTCCCATCACTGGTTGAATGTTGAATATGAAAGAAGGTTTGCCCTTTATTTACTGTAGGCTCTAACTTTCGCTAGCAAACATTTCAATATCGATAAGAAGGCTTGTCTTTAGGATGAAAGGTATGATAAATGCCTCTCTAGTATTCCATGGATGACTGAGTTAGAAGTTGAAGTATAATCTAACTATAACCCTATTTTTATTTGGTTGAAACACATTGTTCTAATTAATGATCATTGAAATTCTGGATCACTGTCAGTGTTTTCTGCCAAATAATAGATTAAGAGATTATATGCCTCTTCTTAACACTGCATTATGAAGCATGTTGTTTGGGTATGAGGTAGGGGACTAAGAAAGGTGTTGAATATTTCCCTTTTAAAAATTAATTTGTGTTTTCTTTATTTGTATAACTTTTAGATATTGAATCTACTGGAGCCAGCAGTGAGTTCTACGATAAATTTTCCATTCGTTATCACATCAGCATCATATTTAAAACAATGTGGAACCTGCCTGCTCATCAAGAAAAATTTATGGAAGAAGCTGTGTAAGTAGATTATTTAAACAAAAGTCTGGCAGTGTTCCTGCGCAGCCCCTTAAACTCCAGGGATCCCTTGAAAAGGCCTGGAATTTTATAAAATACTAAAAATCTCTGGAATTTGTATTTGTGCCCTGGAAAAGCCCTGGAATTTTGTCATACTAGCTGAATAGTTGGAAAAATCTTGCACGTTTTTTGTTTTGTTATCTAAATCGCGTTATACCCCTAAGGAGTGTTGCGGCCAGCTCCATGTTGAATGCTGAACACAATGCTAGAAGAATTCTGGATCAGATAGATAAGGCAAGCAGGTGATCAGCCCACTGTATGTACCCCGAACCGTGAATGGCACAATGAGTGTTGCCTTAGTGGTAAACTCCTCAGCTATAAGAAAACTGGGCAGATTTTGCCACATAAGGTAGGGTGCATGTTTTATGACCCGAAAATATAAACTTTATGAGTAAAATATTGGATTTTGTGGCTTGGAATTTAAGAATTTTGCCCTGGAATAGTATTTACAAAGTTTTCACTAAATACCCATTAAAACGAAATTTGTAAGTGAATAGATTTGTTTATTTCTACATGCTGATTTCAAAAGTGCAATTCTTTTCTATATTTTGATTTGACTGATGTTTTATTTTTTGTGAGCCCGATTTTCAATTCCTGTCTCACCATACTTCAAACTAAAAGTTGCTACATGGTGGTCAACGGGCCGACCTATTGCCAGGAAATCAACCATGTTTGATTTCTTGGTTTGCCAGTTAGTTTAACGGTCCATAGGTTTTCCATCCACACTAGCAGTTTGTCGGGTGAATTGTGCGTTTTGTTCCCAACTATCGGGTTCACAATCCAAATTATCGGGTTCACCATAAGGTGTGTAGCTTGTCATCTTTGAGTTTCCTGACATATTTTGATTATGTTTTTTTTTTTTTCAATACATTTCAGATCCGGGAAACAGTTTGTGCGATTTATTAACATGTTGATCAACGACACTACCTTTTTGTTGGATGAGAGCTTGGACTGTCTCAAACGCATTCATGAGGTCCAAGAGTTGATGGAAAACAAATCAAAATGGGATGTTCTCAGTAAGGTAAATTTTTTGGGAGAATTTCATTTTCTTCTCAGACTGTAACACCTGTTCCACACACCTGGATGTTGTACTGGAGACTTGTATGCAATTCTTGGCTCTATCAAAAGGGATCAAATTTGGGTGAAGATTTCCTGTCTACTAGAGTAATTATCAACTTAATTTTACTCATATGGTAGCCAGTTCTTGGTGTTTATATGTTCATAAGATTCTGACATCAAAATGTAAAGCAGGAACAGTTTTCAAAGTGTAGCCAGATAGAGTTACATTTAAGCTGTGAGATGTGTGAAATTCCAGTCTTGCATGTGAACTAATCATTATTTATTGGAAGCAGTTGTGACACAGTCCATTTTAGAATGTTACAACTGATTGTATGATTTATAGAATATAGATCCAAGGGTTGGATGAAACAAACTTTTTTATTTATTTCAGGAGCAACAACAAGCTAAATCTCGTCAGCTCTCTTCAGATGAACGCCAATGCCGCAATTATCTGACCTTAGCCACAGAAACTGTTGAGATGTTTCACTACCTCACTACACTTATCAGGGAACCTTTCTTAGTTCCGGTAAGAGTTGTAAAAAGATGACATGTTTTGATGCATTTTTTTTTTCATGTATGATTTTATTCTTGGAATGTTATCTGTTGAGTTCATAGGTATCAATAGTCTAGTCTATTTCATTATAAATTGTTTGAAGCATCGAGTTGCTGACATATCTCTTGAAGTGAGCATTAGACTGAGGAATGAACACACAATACTGAGAAATTGATAACAATCGTTAGAGATATAAAAAAAATTTGAAAGATGTTTATGAGGTTTTTACTATCTTCATTCTTTCAGGAGCTTGTTGATCGCTTAACGGCCATGCTGAACTGCAACCTTCAGCAGTTGTGTGGACCAAAGTGTAAGAATTTGAAAGTAAAAAACTCTGAAAAGTATGGATGGGAACCTAAGAAATTGCTGAATGATCTTACAGACATCTATCTTCATCTAGACTGTGAAAAATTTGCCAAGTCCGTAGCAAATGACGAAGTAAGTTCAATTGTTGTCTCTTGTCTTATGATGTCCACTTGACTCTGTATCATTAGTGCATAGTCACAGCCAGATATGGAAGTTTTCCAAAGCCTCCTACTTTTTTCATATCAAGCCTTTTCATTAGTTTTAATATCCACCTTTCAAGGGGAGGAGCCTAGCAGCAATTTTGGGACATTAAGTTTAATCAGGGTTTTTGCATGATCCATAATTACAACCATTTTTGCATTAATACTGAGTGAAGAGAAAATTTCGAACTGTCATTTTTTACCAAAAAAAAGGACTTTTGAAGTAACAGGTAGAACGATTATTTAGTGTTGCCCTTCCCTTGAAGTTTTCAGTCTGGCTTTCAATAGGTCTCATCAAAGTTAGGTTGTTCCGCAAAAAACCTTTCTGTGCATTAACATTTCTTTACAGCTTTGTGTTCAAACATGTTATTATTGATTGATTCTAATAATCCTTATTGATTGAATTTAATTTGACCACTACTAGTACTAGCAATGCATTTGAAAATACAATACTCCGAAGTACAATGCTATTTACAAATTTCAGATGTACATGCTGAGCATGGCATTCACTGTAGTGAGTGTTACTGTGAAAGATCCTGATGATAGTTATGTTTTTTACTTTGTTTTATGTTGTGAGGTCTTTATTGATTTTTTTTATTTTTAATAATCCAGAGATCCTATCGTAAAGTGTTGTTTGACAATGCTATTGAATGCATGGTAAAAGCGTGCATTAAGACAACGGAAGAGATCAACTCATTCAAAAATTTGCAGGAGCGGGTGGAATTGTTTCTTGCTGAGAAACATCGAACAGAAATTGATTATGAAGATATCCCTGATGAATTCAAAGGTTTGTTAATGTTACAGCATTTTCCATATTTTTAAATGTCATATGTGCTTGGGCTTTATCTATGCTTGGTGTTATCCAAATTGCATTGTGGTGGTCTAAAGGTAGTGGGTTTAAATCCTGATCCACCTCACATGGTAACGGTAGTTATATACAGTGATAAGAAACACATGACGCAGGCTTTCAAAACGATAAGTCATTGGGTGGGAGAGTAAAGCATACATATCTAAATTGTGAAATGAGACAGAGGCTAAGAAGACCTTACGTGACACACAATTAGCTCAGTCGGTAGAGCTTGTGACCCTCTCTATGCAGAGTTGCCGTTGGTTGGCATGAGTTTTATTCTCACTGTGGCCTGGTCACTTTTTGTCTCTTGCTATTTTTCTGGCACTTTCACAATTTCTTCCTTTCCTTGATGGGAAAAATATCTGTGCCAATGTCTCTTAAATTTCTATTGATCTGTGCTTCATACTGATTTTTGTCCAACATGGTCTGAAATTCATTTGATAAGTCTTAATCTATTCAACCAAGCAAGATTTAATCATTAACCTTTTCCACACCAACTCAGATTTTGTTCATCACGGTTTGTCAGCTTTCATGTTTTTGCCCTCCTAGGATTTGTTAATAGATACATATCATCAGAGTCGGATTATAAAGTACAATTTAAATTTTCTTACTTTTAACTTTTTGACCAAAAGACTCCTTATCAGTGGAAAACATATCTTTTATCGTGGTCTAAATCTACAAGTTTTCAACTGTCTAAACGTACATTTGCGGGTGGTTGGCAGGACCTCTTCTGTGGGCCGGGGGTGCTAAACCGGTCCACACTCTTTCCTTTGTCTTCTATCCCCCTCACCTGTCGTCCTCACTCCCATGTAGCTTTCTGTTTTTGTCCTGGAATGAGATGATCTGGTTTTGCTTGGGGTTTGGGTCTCATGCCGGGTGGAAATATTCATTTGTATTCTTATTTTTTGTGTTTTTTGAGAGATGATATTTTTTTTCCATGTAAATCATCTCTCTTTATAGTATTCATTCTCATATAGATTACTGTATATTTTATGAATTGAGTATGTCTCATCTGCAGGGGCTGCCCGAGTGAAACTGTTTCGGTCACCTCAGCAGACCGGGATAGGGACTGACTGATCTCCTGGAATCTGCTTCTGTTCTATCTTTGAACTATGTGTCGTCCCCCCTTGTCTTACTTTTTCTCAAGTGCTTATGACCCATGAGTGTTGCAAGTGCCTCTTTCTAAACCTTGATTTGTTTGAAGCCATGTGGCGGGCGCTGAAATGACCTTTCTGTGTCGATAGAGCCCTGAAACAGCAACAAACAAACAAACGTACATTTACATCACAAAAAGAAGAGCATGAAAAATGTCACTCATACATTTAAAATCCAACAGTAATTATAGATTATATTGCAATAAACCACAGATGCGTATAGAGTATATATATATATATATATATTGAGAGATATTCAAGGCCTTTTTTGATTTTGTGTATTGTTGCCTTTTTGTAACTGTAGATCCATTGATGGATACGTTGATGGAAGACCCAGTCATCTTACCAGGGGGTACTGTTATGGACAGAGGTATCATCTTACGTCATCTACTCAACTCACAGACAGACCCTTTCAATAGGCAGCCACTACGAGAGGAAGAACTAGAAACAGGTGAGGAAACGTGAAACATTTTTTTCTTTTAAGCTTAAAATTTGTGAGTTACAAATCAGTCACCTTTGCACGTGCAACACACAACCTTTGGCTCTTCCAGCTTTTTAAAACATCCGACTGGTACCATCATTGGCATAATTGTCAACCAACTGCCATTGAGAAGGAAAACAGAGTTGAATGATTTTATTTGTTTGCAGATTAAAATGCTTAAGCTGACGTCAGGGTCTAAAGTGACATTCGAAATCGTTACTTTATAGGCAAACTTCTATGTCGCAATAGGGAGTAAAGTGTTAAGAGCCAAGCCCAAGTTGAATGATTTTACCTAGACTATTCAGTTTTCAGTGTTCTGCCCTTGAGTTCACATGAAGCCTTGAAAGAGCATTGAAAGTTGGCGCTAAAATGCGCTATTTCTGGTGTTACCCTTCACTACCGCTGCTGCATATTAGCGCCGTAGCAACACGCTTTGTGCTCAAAGAGTTATTGTTCTTAGTTCAAAGGTCAAACTACTGTGTTCTACTTCTGGTTCATATATTGACAATGTGTTTAGGTTTCGGTTGTTTTTGAACATATTTTGTTAATATTTTCGGATTCGATCAATGATTGCTGGTTTTCACTTTTGCAAGGTCATTGTGTTTGACAAAAATTGAATGTTTAATCCGGTTGTTTTTTTTACATTCTATCTGGATTTTTTGTTAATCAGTCTCAAGATATGTTATCGACAACTAGCCTATGTTCGATTGGGTCAAAATTTTGTTGAGCATATCGACCGGAGATGTGGAGCTTGATTTTTTTTTAATTGATATTTTTGTATCTTTTGCAAAACTAATTAAATGCATGAAATTTGCATTTATATTAGAAAAGAAATTTAAAGAATTTTTTGTCTCCATTGTCAGTTCTATCCATTGCAGTACTTAACTCTTTTTGTCCTGCGCATACTACCCTATTTGCACCCCCGTCCCGGGGTCGCCGCGAGAAAAGCTCTAAAATGCGCCACATCCATTAAAACCCCTCTAAAATCTATACTATTCAAGATATCTTTGTAATTTTTGGACAGAAGACAGACAAGAGTGTGGCCTTTGTGTAGACAAAATTAAGTTTCTCACCTGGGTCAGAATCACTCATAACATCAACTTCAGGCACATACATGCACATACATATGTAAATCATCATCCGAGTAGTCTGCCTCACTATCCGTATCCATGTTGATCTCTTGGAGAATTTCTTCCGCTGAAACAGATCGAAACTTCGAAATTTTACCGCACAAAATAGAAATCAAGTGTCTCTTTCTTTGTCTCAGAACGAAAATGAAAGTACTAAGCTGGGCTAAGCGGAGATTCGCAGCATAATGTTTCGTATTTTGGTCGTAGAGTGGTTCTGACTGTTTCACACGATCATTCAGAGAACACTCGTAGCCCGGATAAGATGAGTTAAAGTGTTAAAAGTTGCCCTTTGAGATTATTTTACTGGTAGTAAATGGCATAAAGTAACTTTGAAATTTTAAGCTTGTTATCATCTCTTACTTAGTCTTTTCTGCGGATTCAAGGGAGATCAACAGTTTATATCTTGACAGAGCTCATCTAAGGAATGCTAAACTTTTACTAGACCCGTACATTCTATTGAATCTTTGTTGTATCACTAAGAAAATTTTAAAGGGGAGGGGGAGGGATTTATTTCTTATATATTCTTTAAATTTAAAAAGGCACGGTATGGGGACAATGCTAATTTAATTTAGTTCAGTTTAAGAATTTTCTATTAATACAGCATGAAATGCATTTCTTGTGTATCTGTATTATATAAGCTATTTTTTTCCATCTTTCATCTCTCCAGCTACTGATCTGAAGAACAGAATTAGCACATGGTTGGCAGAGAAACAGAAGCCCAAATAATTCCTTGTAATCATCAAAGTTGGTTTATTTAATTTGTGATTCGACTATTTTGTGTGGGGTTATGGGGGCATCGATATATTTAAGTGCCTCTTGGTTCACTCACTACATACTTCACATATCAAGTCAACTATATTATATATCGTGTTCCATCAGATTTGTGCTACATCGTCAGTGATTTTATGTGAAGCTATGAAATTATTTTTATATCAATGTAATCATGCTTTTGAATAGATAATTGATGAAGTTTCATTTATTGAATCTGAAGTATGGAAATATTAAAGATTTGTGATAACCGAAATTTTACATTTTGTCATGTTTAGCAATGCTGAACATGGAGCTGGCTGCAATACTCCTCATGGGTATGATGCGGTTTTGATAACAAAGCAAAATAGAAACCTGACACCGAAAAGTATAATAGGAATTGATGAATAATGCTTGGATGGTATTTGAGTAGCTCCCAATTGATTTTCTTTCAACTACAGTGGACAATGTTTTAATTGAAAACATTGATGAAACGAATCTCTGATTTCTTCCTCTCTTTGTCTTTGTTGATTAACAAGCGGTAAACTGAAACGCTTTATTTCTAAACCGAAAGAAAAATGGACAGTTTTGAGACAAAAGCAGTGGGCACACAATTCAATAACAGAACCAGAAACATGCATTATGATGTGGTCCAACCGATCATCGGCTGTTAAGTCCCTCGGTGTGGTGTTATGGTCAATTGATCGGCTGTATAATTAGATTCGTTATTATGAATTGCAAAACACAATGTCAATGAGTGGGAATGACGGTAATGCTATGGAGACACAGAAACAGTGAAAATTTAAATCATTATCGATATTCTTTCTTTCTTCTTTCTTATCCAATTCCCTTTTACCATTACAGTGTAGGGCCAGCACAATGAGTGCTGGATTTCTGTGGATCAAGATATTAAGCCAAGCAGGTGATCAACCCACTGTGACCTTTTTTGTGGTAGGAATTAATTTTTCCTTGCGGCCTACTCTTATAGATTTTTAACTGCCAAGGGTTCTTTAACGTGCGCAATGTGCACACAGGACCTCCAAGTTTAGCGCCCATCTCCGATAGGACTAGGTTCTTGATCCCACCTACCTGAATGGGATCAGGGAAGTTGCATATATGTTTTCACCGAGTTTCACGGAGAAAAATATTCAACGCTGCCGGGAATCGAACCATGTGCCTTTCGCTTCTGAGGCAAGAACCGTACCTCTGCGCCACTGGGTATGGCGGGCGCTGAAATGACCTTTCTGTGTTGATAGAGCCCTAAAACAGCAACAGACAAACAAACAAACAACTGGGACCCCATATTTTGATATCACTGGTTGACTTTAACTGTCAAACTGATGCCGATGGAGATCAAAGAGTTCCAATCAGAAAGTAGAGACGATAAGACCGAATCGATATCTCGAGGTCATTGACGTTTGGGGCCTTCCAGTTTGGTGGATTTCCGCTGATATTACATCAGATACTGTGAAAAATGATCCATTATTTTTATTGAGAAATATTGAACAATCATAAAATGTTCTGAAATTATCAGTGAAACAAACAATTTGTTCT
>JARBEP010109838.1:0-12487 GCA_030265255.1 Tritonia festiva
AGACATAATAGCCCAGTCTGGGAATACTGATGTGGTTGTCAGAATTGTAGATCTTTCTTCTATGAAATCAGTGAGAATGTTTGTTAAAAAGATACTGCAAGAAGAAAAACGGTTGGACATTTTGGTCAACAATGCTGGTGTGGCAAGTGAGTAACATTGGGATCCTTTTTAAACAGGAAGACTTTTAGGTAAGAAAATAAACAGAAAATGGTTCGGATTGGGAAAGTTGTGAGCCGATTTGATAGAATTTGGCAAGAAGCGATGATGTTGAGTGTGTTAGTGGCTAGAACAAAAAAAGGCCTTAGCTTAATTTCTGTAAGTATATTCATAATATGATAAATATGACATTAGACATTGACCATGGAATCCAGAGGGATATTATGTGTTTATCTGGTGACAGTTTTGGATCTATATCTATAAAGGAGTAAGCCCGATTTTTATCACGCATTTTCTCAGTTCCCACGACACTGATTGCTACCAAATTTTGCATGTAGTTTACAATTTAGCTGGATGTGGTTCTTGGCGTATTTATTGGATCCATAGTGTCGTTAGTTTTATAGAAAATGTTTTGTCTCTTCTAATTTTGTTTATCGATATTCCAAGGGTTTTTTTGCGTGCTTCTGATATACAAACTATGAGTTCATGTGACGTGGTGAATAGTGTTCACAAATTGCAATATAGAGGGTTTGGGGCGCAATAAAAACAATTTGTTTTCAAGCTGAGATGAACTTTCACCCCACCCAACCCCACTCCTTCACAACTCATAAGTACCGTTACCGTTCGAAGGACAGGCTTTGCTAGTATATATATATGTGAATTATGTCCGCACCGAAGTGAATGTAAAAAAGATAGAAAATGATTGCCTTAACAGTGTACGTTCTTACTATGATACAAAAACACAGTCTGACTAAAACAACAATTGTGACGGTAATGGACACATCTTGAAGAAGGTAGTTTTTGGGAAAAGCTGTGACAAAAATCGGGCCTACTCCTTTATAGATATGTTGGTACCAGTTTATGAGATAAGAACCAAATCCACCAAGAGCCAAGCCAGTTGAATGGACCGAGGTCTTAAAATGTTCGTTGCTAAGCGATATGTCATTGAATATTTGATTTTAAACTGGACATTTTGATACCAAATATCATGTATTTGTCTTTAAATGCATTCCCAAAAAGTTTAGTCAACGAACACATGTCCAAATATTAATCTTGTAAACGTGATAGAGAGAAAAAACAAGATGCGCAAAGAAAGGTAACATGAATTTATTACTTTTCAACAGCTTCTCTGTACTTTGTATGCCCACCATCTACTTTCAATACGCCGTTGGTCCTTCGTAGCGTTGAACTAGTTAAGGGTATTAGTAAAGTTTCATCAAGCTGTTTCCATATGACCGTTAAAGCAAAGATCATCTACAATAAGATATTCAACTCGGCGTATATCTGCTGAGTGAGGAAATTTGAAGAGTAGTTTCCCTTGCACCCTGTGTGCTAGTTGTGCCATAGCGTGCACCGGATAAAACGTATTTTATGATTTTGCTGCGATATTTTCTTTAGTTTACATAATTTTATTTTATTGTATCGAGTATTGAATGTTACCAAAACAATAAGAGAATTCTGGGAACACATGATAATAAAGGGACATCACTCTCATTCGTCATCGGTAAAAGTCATTGAGTTGAATATCTTATTGTAGATTATCTTTGACAGAACTATCAGCTTCAACATAGGGTATTGAAAATGAAAATTTCAATTGTAAAACAAAACATGTTAGTAGAACTTTTCTAGTGTGCATCTTGTGCCACTTCAATTATAAAATAGAATTTAACTGATAAATTTTCGGGAATGAAATGGTGAAACAAATGTATCGATGTATGGGTTCATTACCCAACCATACCTTAAATTTTAATCTGCTACACCCATGAACATAATGTTAATGCAGTGTGCAAAGATTCACAAAATATTTGTTTTCCCTACCAAATTATATAGTTACCCTATTTCACCAAAGTCGAGAAACTAAAAAAACAAACCAACACACACACAAAAAAAGCTGAACAAGTTTTGATTTGATAAGATTAAAACTGAAAATAACAAGCAATTATTGTTCCTAAGGGGAAAAAAAAGGTGTCAAATATATTATTCCAACCCTTTCACCATAAACAGTGAATTATCACATAACTATGTGGGAAACAAAATAATCAACAAGAAGACAAAGAATCAAATTTCAGATTGTACAAAAAAAACATAAAATATATGATTTTTTTTTTCTCTCATGTTTCATTTGTGATTAGATTTACACTACTCATGAGACTAAGAAATTATTGCACGTTTCAATGAGCTGATTGGGACAAAGAAAAAAGAGGAACTGTGTTTGAGGGAAGAGGAGCAGGAGGGGAGGGTAAATTGCTTCAATAATTGGTTGGTAAATTAACTAAAATAATCAAGTGTGAGAAAGTATGGCGGAAATTGTGAGAAAAAGGAAAGATAAGGGAGATATAGGAAAAAGTATATTCTGAAGGTGATAGAAACAGAGAGAAATTGAAAGCAAGTAGACAAATAAATAGAGATAAAAAAGTAAAGAGAATGTACAGACAAAAAAGAAAGTTGAAAACGCTTTGAGTGCCAAGCCCAACTTTAGGGGGACTGACCCCTACTTAACATTTTAAATTGTGATAAGCCTGACTTTTGAATAGCTTGTCAAGTACTCTATAATAAAGTGAAATTATAAAAGTATGAGCATGATGATGAAATTAAAAACATTCATACTTCCGGTTGAATCATAGTAGCATATTCACATTGTTTGTTAGTAAATGTTTAATAGAACCCATTAATGCCGCTGGGGCCAGCCCTATGTTCAGCCATGAAAGGCATACAAGATCTTCTTCTTTATCAATAACCTTTTCAGGGTAAGGTTTAGGCGTGATACACAAACTTTCGCCATTGATCTCTATTCAGTGGCATCCTCTTTGCCTCTACAAGCCTAAATCCTCTCTTTTTTATTATTTCTGATATTGCATCCTGCCACATTTTCTTTGGTCTCCCTCTAGGTAGTTTTTCCGCATACAAGATACCCGCCATAAATGCAGGCACCCGACAACCAAACAGGACTGAAACTCTATGCATCCAAAAAATTCAGACAAGCAGGTGATCAGCCCACTGTATGTTTACATTGACAACGTACATATCCTATTTGATTATATTTATTGAATTTTATCAATAAGCTTTGGCTCAATTAAAGGCTCATGGTTTCTGATTGTTTTTGTAAAGAATTTTAACTTTTTAACTTAGTTCTCGATGAAGACACAACAATCGTTTTTTCTGGTGCTAGATAGTGCTAGAGCCAATCAAGTGAAAATGTTGCCTTTGACTTTGATAGTTCATTCATGATTTCTCTGAAAACTTTACAATCTTTTTTTAATGTGGTGTAAAAATTTGATCAATATCTGTGAGGAAATATTATGGCCTTTTAAATCGTGGCTGTCCATTGTCCCTTCAGCTGGCACTCAGGGAATACAACAGGCAAAAAGGTCTGGCACTCAAAGTGTTCGAAGTTTGTAAATGTTATAGCCAAAGAAAATTTGAAAATCAATATGTAGTTAATTGCATCTTCAGCTTCCCCTCCTCCATTTACTCCTCTCATGCATTTTCATCCTCTTCTCACTTGCCTTTGTCATCGTGTTTACGCCTAGCTTGAAAACAATCAACAAAAAACTAGGCAGAGAGGAAGACAGTAACAGCTCCAAAGGGTTGAAAATAAACCAAACACAAAAGTAGAAAAGAAAAGGGACAATAATATATCATCAGTTCATCTCAATCAATTTTTAGAAAGCCATTTGTATATTCTATGTATATTACATGAAGGTTTCATATATATATAATAATATAAGCAAAATCAATCCAACAAGGAATTGACCTCTCAATCAAACCATATATGTGAACTATCCATCCAAACACCCATTCATCAGTTCAAGCAGTCTCTCCACCCATTTATCCATATCACACTCATGCATTCATTTGTCATTCAATCAATCTTCCTTCTATCTGTTTATCCATATCCATACCACACTCGTGCATTGGAAATTACATTTTTCCAAGGGTTTTTTCTATCAATCAATCAAGACCCATTAGGTAAGGGGATGGGAGAGAATGAAAGGACCCCATGAACATATAAAAATCAAATACTGAAGTAGAGTATGTAATAACAACATTGAAGTAATCAATTGTCAGATGTATAAAAAAACAAAAAACAGAATCACTTATTTCCATTTTGCATGAACCTGCTTTTGTTTCAAAGCTTCAACCTAAGACCCAGTGCCATAGAAATGATTGATACTTTAACAAGCTTAAACCCAAGACCCAGTGCCATAGAAATGATTGATACTTTAACAAGCTACTTACAAAAACATAATACACAAAACTAACTGTATTTCTTCATGTATAGAGAAAATGGATGGAGAATCTAACATTTGCTTGATTAGTCTAAGTCTTCATTTTAAAAAAAAATATTCTATGCACAATTTCTGAAGACATGACTTTTTGGGAGAAAGAACAGGAACAGGCTTTCTATTCACAGGCACTTAATTCCTAGATACTTGCTCAAACTCGTGTAGTTTATCTCTATATTTTTCTGGTGTGTAAGGGAATGATTCTCAACAAGTAAAATCAATTTATTCTCGTGTATAACACTAAATGTGTGTCATATTTCTTGGACGGCAATGCATTATGCATGAGTCGTCTCCATCCAAAAAGTGTGAGGCATAATACACTCCTGTCTTACTCTGTAACTATGTCACGAACCATTCTTCCAAACTGAGTAGAAGATTGTATTATCAGTGTAACAAAGAGTGTGTGGTTTTGAAGGATTTCTACAAAACCACAAACTGTTTTTATACTGATAATACAATCTTCTCCTACTCAGTTTGGAAGAATGGTTGGTGACATAGTTACAGAGTATGACTGGAGTGTATTATGCCTCACACTTTTTGGATTTCTCCAAAACCACAAACTGTTTTTACATTGACCGCACAATCAGTAAGAAAGTGGATAATGCAGAATATGCAGTCAGTGTCTCTTCTTGTTAATGTCTCATTTATACAGAGTAAGGTGTTGGATAGCGATCCATCCTAGACGTATAGTAAATCCAGCGTCTTAGGCTTTAATGCCTTTGTATTTCAATACAGCTTTTTTCTTTGGATTTTGACCCAAAGAAAACCCACCAGCACTGATTATATTAAGTCTATTAGAAATTGAGAAGAAATATGCGACATTGCCAGAAAACAGCCAAAGAGAAGGAACGTCAGGTTATATCAAATTCTATTGCACTGATACATTCTAAAGCATATACCATGCAAATGTATTTTCAACAAGCTTCATATCTCTAATAACTAATAACCTAATCTGCACTGGCGTTGTACTAGCAAGATTATAATCAATAATAAGAGCTCAAAGTCATTCTCTATAAAAAGGTGATTTGTTTGTGAACAGTACTACCGACACCAGCTCTGATGGTTACATCTCTAATTATTGACAGACTATAATAAAAACATTGACACAGATAACATTAGAATCAGAGGAAGAATAAATAGTTTAGTATCACTATGGTAAACATCCAATTTAAGCGGTGGGAGTGGGAGTTGAAATGAACACCTGACAAACAGATCTGAACAAATGAAACAAAAGCCTGTCATCCTGAAAATGTGAATGCATTTCATGCTTTCAAACATAGCAAAAAATGAATAAATTTTTTCAAAAATACAAGGAAACCTCCAGAATGTTTACACAAAAAAAGACATAATATATTGCTTCCTCCAAGAATGTTAACATATTAGAAATCATCATGCTTGAACTTTGTTACATGATTCAATTCATTTAAGTACCTCAAACTCACGCTGAACTCATGAAAATAATAAAACTACAACAACATACATTCCATACCAATCCATATCGTCGGTGTAATTCTCTTAATGTATGCATCTGGATTTTTTTTTAACACATTTTTTTCCTGTTTTCACCTTAAAAGGGAATCACCCACCTTATATGTGATGCATACAGTTACAGACCCTTGGCCAATAGAAAGTAAGTTTTTAATCATCTGATTAAAAAACTGACATTTTATTACTATTGGTAACAGCTTAATGAAACTCTAAACGTTTAGATCTCCTAAAGGAGCATACTAAACTAGGTCTTCTGCTTGTAGCGTGATGACGTAGGTTACAGAATAATAATTGTTTTGCTTCTGTTTAAATTCTAATCCGAGGACTTATGTGGTTAGAGAACTCAGAATTACACCAACGATATATAATATTTTGAAAATCTGTACAAGCTTTCCCTTATTCAATTGGAATTATGTAAACTGCATGACATAGTTAGCTCCCAAACACAATATATGGGAAATAAAACTCATCAGGTCCAAATTATTGCTGTGCTTGCTATCAAAGAGCTAGTCAAAGTGGAAGGTTCTATTGCAAAATGTATTATTGGAAAGGGTAACCAAAAAGGTTTGCAAAAATTATGAGGAGATTTATTAAGTAATGTAAAAACATCCCCCGCATTTTAAAGTTTGTTGCATGGTTCACAATATATACTCTTCTCAATAGCAGCAGCATGATGTATTCCAATGCATTTTGCATAAGGCCTTGATCTAATGGCATATGAGGCAATATTGGGCATAAACGTCTCTTACGTTCCTATCACAATAAAAGAAGAGAGCAAAAATTAACCTATTTCTATCCTATTATGTGTAAAGTACATGGTGGCAATCCATTGCTGGCGAATGTTTACTGTTCTCCCATCCATTTTCCTCATCAAACATCAGGTTCTGAATGCTTCAAATACAAAGTAGATTTACACCCTTCTCAACACAGAGAGTCATATCAAAACGGTCAAAAGAACTTGTGAAGATTCCATGTATCTCTCTTGGGCAGAGCCAAGAAAATTCTGAAAGGTTCAGAAATTATTTTTAAAAATCCAGCAGAAGGTGAGACTCGAACCCCAGACTTCCATATCCAGAAGCAAGTGATTTAACCATGTGCTAGGGATGCTCCCACTTCAAGTAAAATATAATCAGGGTTGTCATACACACCAGTAGGACTCCCTATAAATCTACAAGAGGCAGAGCCTTGGACAAAAATTGAGAGACAATTGTTCTCATCCTCCAAGATTCTAACCCTGCACCTACACAAATAGAGGTTTGTTTGTTTGATTGAACTCTTGGGGCCAGCATGAAAGGGACGTCCTATATGAATGCAGGCACCCCTTCCCTTTCATCCACTCGACAATTTTTTCGGGTTTGATAGATGATAAATGGTTTTCTTATTTGCGAGGCCATGGTAGTTAAAGTATTAAAATGACTAAACTTGGTCCTAGTGTCAATATTCTATTGTATGTGTAAAGGAAAATGTAATTGTTCAACAATAATCTTGCTCCTAACAGCTTGTTTATTTATCACAAAAACGTCTTTAAAATCGTTACCATCTTGCACAGTGATGTTTACACCACATGACTTGATACTTTACACTGACGACACACAATAGATCGGGACACCTTTTCAAACATGCATGTCATCCCCACGAATTACCACTTGAGAGGGAATACGGCATAGATTACAAAATGGGTATGTTATGGCCATTGTTTGGAAACAGTCACGGCACAATTTGTTTGTTTGTTTGTTTTTGCTGTTTTTTTAGGGCTCTATCGACACAGGTAGGTCATTTCAGCCACTATTTATAACTCCTATCAACCCTTTCAAGACATGAATAGGTTTTAACCAGACCAAAGTATTTATCACGTAATAGACTGATATCTGGTATTCTTATTGGATTCCACATTCATACCTGAGTGATCAATATGATTAAAATCTAATATCAAATTGTGATTAATAGAAAAAAAGCCAGCTAAAATTCATCACTTAATAAACCATATTATAGCTGTTAAAGGTTTCAATTATTCTGCATCTTAGAGAATTTGGTTTTGCCACATGATTAAGTTCTAAGGTTGTTAGTTTCATTCCTGTTTCAACAGAAAAAGGTTGTATCAAACATGGTATATTTTTTTTTTCACAAATAAATCTGTCGCATCAATTTATGTACCTCCGAAGAGAATGAAAGCAAAAATAAAGATTAATTTAAACCAATCTCAAGATGAAAAATAAATATAAGAACAAAAGACTGATGATTAAAATGTATAATGACATACTGTTTCAGTTGAAAAATTACATATCATCGATGTAATTCTCTAAACACATATATCAAGATATTTCAAAAACAGTTTTTTTAACTTCTAATAAAAGGAACTCCCCCACCTTATATGTAATGCTTTGAGACCTCTTAATCGTCTGTAACCATCTGTTTAAAATATGACTTTCGATCAGTGACGGCATTATGAAACTCGAAACACATAGGTCAAGAATAAAATCCTCTTTGTTTAACTTCTTCTGTTTGTAGTGCGATGACCTAGACTGATGTACGCGGTTATAGAATAATTAGGGGGCTTATGCAGTTACAGAATTACACCAAGTTATCTTTTTCAAAATCAGTCTAGTTAACATGCCACCTGGTTTGGGCTACTTTTGTCCACAATAAAAAAAAATGTTGGTTCTAAACAGTTGTCTTTTAAGCCATAAAGAAAGCTTGAGGTCAAAAACAAAACTAATATTAATCTTCCATTTCTAAACAATGCTGGCAAAATGACTTGGGGGCACACAGCAAAATAAAAGGAGGGGGCAAGACACGTTTAATAAATCACACATCATTTTTCAAACTCACACACATTCAATTAGCACCACCTAAGCTTTATGCAAAGCACAAACAGCCTGATGAAACCAAAGCATTTGAGAAATAACTCATGCCTCAGTTTGTTTACTTGTATATTTCCCACTGTCAATCCTGCTCCTGCTCAATGTGAAGTCACTTGGACGAATTACAAAGAAAGCAATCCTCAGGTGATTCCGTGAATTAAAAAAAAATCATTCCCATCTTGACCACATTGAATTTTTTCTAAACCAACAAAAAACCCCATCTCACTTCAGTCCAGGTGTTTTAAAATTCATATAAAACATTTAATGAAATAACACCATAGACAACACTCTTAAAGCCTTTAAGTGAATGAAAATCACCTGAATTTTCACATTTGTCACTGCAGGAATTTTTCATGCTTCACAATTTATCACAATGGCAATTGCTAATCAGTTGACTTGTCTTTTTTTCTTGTAGTTAATGAACATATAATATGATAAAGACTTCGTTACTTCAAATACCAATGAAGAGAATTTCACAGATTTTCAACAATGACATCATGCTCTTTGAAACTGACTAAATATTCTACATTTATGTTTATTAATTAACTTGATGAAAACAGCTGTGTAGCATAAAATGTCTTTAGAAAAAAAATCAAAATCAACACAATGATTTTAAAAATCCTATGAATATAGCATAGTCCTAGCTCGACTGATTCTGTACATTTGAAAGATGAGCACGGTAAGTTCTTGGGGGTAAGCTGGGCTTGTAGTCAGGGGTCTCCTGACTGCCACTCAGTTCCAAGGAAGAGACAGGAAAGTTTCTTTCAGAGCTTTGGCGCTCTAGGCCGCTGTGACGGGGAAGTGTGCTGTTGCTGGGAAAAAATGCAGTTGCACTGCTAGTAGAGTTTCTAGAATTTGAAAGGCTGTGAGAGCGGGAGAGAGGGGAGAACGAAGAGGAACCGAACGCATTTGCTGATGATGAGTGATTATGTGACGGTCGTGGGGGAACAGGAGGAGGTCTCTCACTCTCAACACGAGGAGGAGGTGTGGGTGGGGGGTCTTGAAAGGCAGTGGAGTTTCCTCGTTTACGAGGCGGCAAAGGAGGAGGGCAGTGTTGAAGGTCAGTGTCCTCCGACCCAGCAGATAATTGAGCCAAATGCATCATGCTTGACTGACCTGGGCTTGAAGAAGCTCCTGAATAAAAAGATTTAATCAAATAAACAGTTTGTCAAATTATTGTTTTCTTTTTTTCTCTCTTTGGCATTAATCATCTTAAATAAAATTGACATAAAACGTAACATGGTACTACAAGTACCAAGGATTGAGCCAGCTGCCCAAACAAGGGTTGTTCTAGAAGATACACTTCATTATTATCATAGTCACAAAGATAAAAACTAGTAAAATGAGTTGGAATAATAAAAAGAAATGAAGGTACCCATTCAACAAGAGCCAGATACAAAGTTCAAATAGTAATGACAATTAGTGATTATAATCATAAAAACAAAAACCCTGTTTATCACCAAAACTAAGTTTAGATATAATAACAACAAAATTAATATGCTTTGCAATAGAACTTATATCTTTATGTCTTAAAATCTGACTACCTGGAGAGTTGGAAAAAACACTGTTGGCTGTGCTAATTGCTGAAGGACTCTGTGGCTTAGGGGATGTTGGGGTGACACATTCTAACGGAGATGCACTTTCATCCTCGGAAACTTTGGTGAAAGGTGGAATTGATGTGGCTTTTGTGCTGCTCCCATGACGGTGGGCAGAGGGTTTGATGCCAGGTGATTTCAATGAATAATCTACGTATTTTTTGGGCTACAGGTGTTAGAGAAAAAAAGAAATAATAGCTTTGAGATACAGACATTACATTTTTTAAAGTAACCGTAACAAAATATTTTAGTAAAAAAACAACTCATCCTTCAAATAATATTACTAGAAACAGCAATTTCTCAATGTCGCATTATTGCATCAC
Source organism: Tritonia festiva (assembly GCA_030265255.1). Lineage (NCBI taxonomy): Eukaryota > Metazoa > Mollusca > Gastropoda > Nudibranchia > Tritoniidae > Tritonia > Tritonia festiva. The sequence goes on from JARBEP010109838.1 coordinate 10,710, forward strand.
TAGAAGCCAGAGGGGCCTATTAAGAGAATCGTTTCTTTTTGTGTGACAGATTAGCAATACCTTTGTTAATTCTTCTCTTCTTCATTTTGTAGTGGCCCCCAATGATGGAGGATCGATCAACGTTTAACATCCATAGGTCATAAAGACACAGAATTAATATATGCAGTATATAATGAATTCAACAGTGATCACGGCTCTAATCTGTCACACACAAAAAAAGAAACGATTCTCTTAATAGGCCCCTCTGGCTTCAAATGATGCAATAATTGAGACATTGAGAAATAGCTGTTTCTAGCGCTAACCACAATAGTACTATAGCAGCACCCTAAGCAACTAAGAATGTGTGAGGAGTTTGAGAACAGCCTGGGTGTTTTTTTTTAACATGTGCACTCCTTGCTTCACTTTCAGATGATTTTTGGATAAAAATTTGACCATTCTTCCCGCTTCAATCGCTTGACCATGGCTACCAATGATGACACATCAATGAATTTACTTCAAGATCAAGACAAACCACTTTATACCACCTAGCAGAGCACTGTATATCATCAAAGCAACCAACCCAACAAGAACAGGACACTAGACTCTCATAACAGTCTAAATAACTTGCATAAAACTAAACTATTCAACTTACAAATCGAGGTAACTTTTCCTCTCTGGGCTCAATGTCTAATGACAAGTTATAAAGAATGTCCTCAAGCTCTTTCACAGTTTTACATCTTTCTGCCAGGGGATCCAGATTGGCAAAAAAGTCCTGGAAAACATAGACAGAAAGAATGAGATGATTCAAAGGGGATACATTACACTATATTTATCGTCCATTGATAATAGCACTGAGATATCTAAAAATGAGTTTGTTTCTTGTTTTCTTTTTCAAAGGAAAGAAAATCTGTTATTCCTTCTTTATATTTCTAGATAGTATCCTTTCATAAAATTGCATTTCCCTCGAAAATAATCTTGATTGATTCAAACAAATAACGAATGGAAAAAAAAAACCCAACCTACAAAACAACAACTCCTGAATCACTTTAATTAATAATCTTTGAGCCATCTCAATAATGAGTCAAGCATGACAACATACCTTCATATTGTTTTCTACTTGCAGACAGTATCGTTGGTTCTGGTATTGCAAAATTTCACCAGTAATTTCGGCTACTTTTCTCCTTTTACTGAAGTTAATTATTCTCATCCCTTTCGTGTTATTTTCGAGAAAATCAGGGTTCCCTTCCTCTGTTTTGAGAATATTGCTGAGGTACAATCCTGAAAAAAAGTTGGTTAAAAATTCCAGTTTAGTCAATCACAATACACAATGTAGTAGTATTTGGTGGGAAACATCTGTCCAGTTTCTGGCAAAGTTCCTGTTGAGGACCAGTTTTAGAAATTTTTCACAAAATTGGATTGGGCTGTTCCTGGTATCAAACTTATTGAACATATCTATATGTTTCGAAGGCAGCAACAACCTTGGTACGATATATAAATACTGCCAACAGGAAAATCTCCCAAGGTTTAAAAAATAGTAATAATGGAATTGGTTGGATAAAGCCCTCCCCAGAGCCATATGATTATAGTTAAACCAATGAAATCAAGTTTATTTTGGTTACACAAGACATAAAAACCCCCAAAACAATTCATATCTATGTCTGTTTTCTTTCTTTCTTATCCAATTCCCTTTTACCATTACAGTGTAGGGTCAGCACAATGAGCGCTGGATTTCTGTGGATCAAGATATTAAGCCAAGCAGGTGATCAACCCACTGTGACCTTTTTTGTGGTAGGAATTAA
>JARBEP010110949.1:0-41657 GCA_030265255.1 Tritonia festiva
GCCCTGAGACTATATTTTTCAATGACAGCATCTAATCCGTCCTCTTTAATTTCATTTACAATTTTCATGTTTTCTCCTTTGTTAATACACCTCATTATACACCACTCGTTTATCAGTGCAAGTATTATTTTATTTTTTTAAATAATAATAACACAACCATTTTTATAATTAAGAGAAACGATATGTTAACCAAGGCGGCATCAGGCGAAAAACTTACCAGAGAGCAAATCTTTAACAATATAGATACAATTCAGCATCATATATCAAAAATTGAGGTTGAGGTCAAAGACATTAAATCAATTTTTAAAAAACTACAAACACAAAAAATACACGGAGTTAATGAAAATGACCAGTATCACAATAAGCGACATACTGAAGACGTACGGTGAACCCGTAGGCTACATTGTTGCGTTTGTGGTTATAATGGCTAAGGCGGGAATTTTAAAAAACGTTCTAATATTTTTAAAAACTAAAGAAGATAATTATAAAATCATTAAAAAGATTGGGGGGCTTAACAATACAATAAATGAGTTAAGTCAAGAGGTCGTTATACTGACAAAGGATTTGCAATTTGCAAATTATAAATTATCAGAATCAGAAAAAGAAATAAAAGCGTTGCTACATTTAAAAGAAATAAACAGAAAACTTGAAGCAACAATTGAAGAGTTACAGGGACAGGCACTAACCAATAAACAAGAATTTTTAGAATACACAAACAAAATTAATTCAGTAGAATTTCAATTATCAAATTTAAAAACATTACTATACAATATTAAAACAAATTTATAAACTTTGTGGGGTTTATAGCCCCACACAGATCATATCACCCATCTCAAAATACGCATCAAACCCATTCAATGTAAGATACTCTACTATGTTATCATAATCGTCAGAAGGTATCTCTTTATTATCAATCGTTAACTCGCATTTATAAATGTTAAACTTTGTCTTGCCCTGCGATACGTTGTTGATTATTATTGCGTCTAAAATATCACCATATTTTTCAACAAATTGTTCTTGTTCTAAAAAGTTAATTACTATTTTCTTTGCTTCGTTACATGTTATCATATCAATTGCCGTTAAATCGTGCGAGAATTGCCCACCACGCGGTTTAAATTATATTTTAATACCACGGGTAGGGTTTTTAATTTAAATGGCGCTACCACAAAAGAACATACGGGAAAGATACGATACCTCACTCTCCCTATTTTCGTCAGCGTCAGACAAAAAATGGTTAAGCTTGGCAAAATACTCTTCAGAAATTTTTACCGTTTCAAATCCACCTGCACTCGTTTCAAGTTCTATAACAAGCGCTTTGTCTTGTGTTGATATTGTTAGCTTTACATTATTAAATGACATTGATAATGTGCTATGGGCTTCAATGCCCTGAATCGCTCCATCTGTAGCACTCTTCACTTCGTTTACAAATGTTGTAAACTCTTTAGATGGGAAGTAAAACGCCAAGTCTTTGATTATGATCATGCTATTAGTGATGCCAATGGTCTTTTTGTCAATGTTTAATACGAAACTTTTCATTTTATACCCCTGTCAAGTCTGCTTTTCTTTGCTCAATATAATCATGAGCCATGTGTAACATGTGTTCCAACCCCTCTGCGTCTTCGTGATGGGTGGTTGTGAAAAACTCCCGCGCCCATCTATTGGCTTCATATATTGTCTTAACACTGGCAACGACGACGTCTCTTTTGGTTCTTGAAAATATAACGACCTTAACGTCACTAGATTTTCTTGTTGTTCTTGCAAAGATGGTTTCTCCGTTTACATAAGTGTTGAAACCTAAATCTATGTATTCATAATCCATTTTAATCTCCCTTTTAGTTTAAAAATATAGCTTTTGTTTGCTATGTAGTTATTATACCAAGGTCAAAACCAATGTCAAGGATTATTTTAAAATTATTTTTTTTATATTAAAAAGCCCTCTTGCGAGGGCGTGGTTGGGGCTTGGTTATTTCAACATATCTTCAAACTCAGATAAGTCATCATGGGGTGGGTTATTATCCCACGGGGCTGTATCTTCATCGTCTTCAATTTTTGGCGTTACAAATTTGTCTTTAGCCATCTTCTGCTTTTGATTTGTTTGCACCGCGTCAGTCTCTGTTAATGTCTCAACCTCAGCCATTGTCCCAACATCATTAGCAATGACCTCACGCATGTACTTTTCCTTCAATTCGTCATAGCTAAGAAACTTATCAGGGGATATGACTTCTTGTAAGCTGTATAAACTATTGTAAATGCTTTCTAACTTTTTGTCATCACCATCAATAGCACTTTTTGGCTCAAAGGATGATAAGTTATAATTGATTTGACCCCCCTCGCGTTGGCTTTTAAGTTTAAAATTAGCACCCTCCCACATATCAAAAATATCGCACGGTGTTTCGTCATCAAACTTTGGGCTAAGTGCGTTTTCAATCATTGAAAATATTTTCTTGCCGTATCTGAATCTAAACACCTTCCCATTGTTTTCAGGGACAGAGCTGTCTGAAATAACAAGAATGTTTGAGTAGTATGAGAGATTTCTTGAGCGTTGGCGAACAATATTCTGCTTTTCACTTATACCCGTATTCCAAAGCAAATTATTAAATTCGCTGACGGGGCATGGGTTACCAAGGCTTGTCAATGAGTTTTCAATAAACCATCTATTCGTTTTTGGATGCTTAAACCCGTGTGAATAGCGCTTCACGTAGGGCAAGTCTTCACCGTCAGGGGCTGGCAAGAATCGTATAACTGCATACCCAGCCCCATCTTTATTACGAGAAAGCTTCCACTCGTTTAGGTCTTCATACCCTCCGCCCTTGTTATCTTTTTCAATAGCCTCCTTTAGGGCTTTTACTGTGTTACCTTTGTTTGCTTTCAATTTTGAAAATGCTGACATTTTTTTCCTCTTTTTAATTAAAATAATTTTTTATTTTTTCGTTTAGCAATTCTTGCTGTAACTACTCTATTATCAATCGCGTCCTGTTTAATGATTTCTTTCATTGTACCATCCATCTGCTCAATAACAAAATCAATATCCAAGCCCCTTTCCTCAATTATGTCACAAAGTGCTACCAGTAGTGATGATTCATCAGTCTTAGAGCGAGCCGTTGCCTTACCCAAGACGTCTAACAATAATTTTTCTTTGCTTATAACCTTTGTCATTTAAAAAACTGATGACCCCCTATTTTAACGGTTGGTGTTGCCCACTTGTGTACATATCCCCCTGATGCAAAGAACAATGACTTATTTGTCAAATCGTTTAATTTCTTTTGCTTACCAAGCATCACCCAAATGACAGATCTAAGCTTAATCTGTTTGTACAATTTTAAATTTATCTTTTTGGGCATATGGTGGGCAAATTGGCTCCTTTTTTTAACAACTGCACAAACTGTGATTTGTTTAAATCTCTTTGAATAGATACGATTAAACACTACGTTTGCAACTGCTGTTTGTCCTTTGTACGTCTCACCCCGCGCCTCGTTATATACAGTGTTTGTTAAACAAGTCACCTCTTTTTTAAAATTTGATGCATTGGCATTTGTAATTACTATAGAACCTATTAGTAATAATATAACTTTCACTTTCACTACTCCACCCTTAGTTTGTTAAATTTTCCCTTTGTATTAGTTGACGGCAATCTTTCAATTGTTTTTGAAATTGGTGCTAATTGTTGAGTACCGTCATCATAATCATTATTATCATAAATTGTTTGTTTGTTGATGTCAATGTTTAATGTAAATTTTGTTAAGCCCAGTCTGCTACCGTACCGCGTCTTAACTTGCTTAAACAGTACCTTTCCCTCCGCGTCTAAGTCCTCTGTGCGTGACATCCCCAAAATAAAATCTGCATGATGGGTTGAATCATAACTACCCGCCGTGTCTGACACATCAAGATCAACATTCCCAACACCACCACGATTTGTTTGTAGCGCCGTCCAACACAAGAAATCATATTTTTTGGCAAGCGCTCTAAGTTCAACTGAGATTGATGACATAACCTCGTGGGTTTTTACTGCACTTCGCTTATAAATTGACGAGTTCATAAGACCAATATAGTCAACCAACACTACGTCTGGTTTAAATGCAATCGCATCGTCAAGCTCACGTAACGTATTTTCAAAGTGCGTAACATTTGATGAATACGGAGTGAAGTTTGCAACCTTTATCCCCCCCTTATTCATGTTTTGAATTGATTGTATCTTTTTGATATAAGTTTCTTTTGGTATGTCTTGTACTTTGTTTATATCAACCTGTAGCATTCCTGCATCAATTCGTTTTAATATAGCCTTTTCACTTTCCTCCATCGATATGTAAAGTACATTAAGTCCCATTCTGTAGTACATTGTAGCTAGCCAAGCTAATGTTAATGTCTTGCCAACATTTGTTGGTGCTAATATAATGTTTAATGTTGACTTTGGGATGCCACCGTTTGTTTGAGCTGTCAATAATGGTATGTCAAATGGGATTCTGTATTCTGGCGAATGGTAATCGTCATAGCGTTCGCTTGCATCATTTGCCCAATCTTCCCCAATCTTTCTATGAAATTGAATATTAATTGCATCTCTTAGCAAATCTGGTATTGCTGACTTCTGTAATACTGTATTTTCACCTGAATATACATCGATTGCTTTTGTTATGACAAGATACGAAGCTCTACTTATAAAGTAGTTTTGTGTTTTTTCGTACAGCCATTCATAGTCAATATCCTCAATTTCATTTATCTTTTTTACAATATCTTCATATAAACTATTTGTTTGTTGGTTTGCCCTTTTGCCATTTTCAGCTTCGTATAGTAAAGCGCTAAGGGTGGGCATCTTTTCATAATTGTGATAATATTTCAATAATTGATTAACCAACTCTTTTACATTTTCATTTTCAAAATATTCAAGTTTAAGATATGGCGACACTGATAACAAAAACTCTTCATTATCAGTAAGACCTTTTATAACGAATAACTCCAAATCACTTTCATTAGACACTTGAATTGGTTTAGTGGGTTATTAATTGTTTTGGCAATGTAATACCACTTCCAAATTCCGTATTATAATGATTCTTTAAAGTTATAAGAGGCTCCTTCAGCTCTTTATCAAAGCAACTTTCAATATCAATTTTTAAAACATTATCTTCGCTAAACGCCATCAAAGGTGCGAATGATACCCCTGTTTCTTGAGGCACGAGGTAAACAGGCTCTTCAATATGATATTGTGTGCCCACCGTTGTCACCTTGCCAATCAAAACTTGATCACTTTTTACCATAATTAATTTAATTTCTGTCATTATTTGCCCTCAATAGGTTTATTTGTGTTTTTATCTGTGCTACCAAGTCCACCCGTGCGCTTTGTTGTTGGGCGTTTTTGTAGGTTATTCTCGTCAGTAATTCCAATCGTCGAAACGTCTTTAACAATCAATTGTGCAATACGCATCCCACTCTTAATCTCAAACTTGTATTTTGTGTGATTGCTCAATAGAATTAATATTTCGTCATTATAATCAGAATCAATAATACCAACAGAATTTGATAGCATAATTCCATGCTTGATTGATAGTCCACTTCTATTGTGTACCTCCACATAATTTTTCTTTGGGATTTGCAAAATAATACCCGTTGGCACAATCGCCCGTTGATGCGGATATAGCGTTATTGTTGGTGTATTTGTTGTTAGCCCAACGCCTGCTTTAATTGTCTGTGCAACCTCATCTGCATATTTGACAACATCTTGCCCAATCTCAAAGTATGCTCTTATATCATATCCTGCTGATTGTGTTGTTGCCTGCGTGGGTGTTGGGGCGTTTCTCTTTAACTTTTTTACAATTATATTTGTCATATAGTCTCTTTAAAATTTATTAATAATATGTATTATGCCACGTCTTTACGTTTGTCTATAATACCCCTCTTTATGCTTCTAACTTGAATGTAATCATTTTGTGCTTGCTTTACAGTGATTACGTCTAAGCGACAACGATAATCCTTTTTATCTTCGTTGCCCTCGTACCAAGTTATTAGCCCCCATTTCTTCAATTTTCTTGAAATAACAATTAGTCTATTAATCTCTCTAGTGAATAGTGGGCGTTTTTGTAGCTCTTTAAAGTGTACTAAAGAATACGTGTTATCATTGTTTATCACTAAATGAGCTGTTTGATAAAACCTATCCTTTCCTTTGCATCTAGTTATTAGCCCCATTCTGCTTAGTGTCGATGCTACATGTTTTATCTTTTCCTTTTCAAATTTAATCAATATTGACAACTGGCGCCACCTCTTTCAAATCAAACTCGTCATTACATTCAGCAAGACCGTAACTTTCGTCTTTATTCCCACTCAAATGCAACGCCTTTAACACGACCATATAAGGGGTTATTAATAAGTCCTTGTCAAACATCTTATTTTCAACAAAGTAAACTGCGTCATTTATTTGTACGCTTGTCCGCATCTCGTTGAGCGGTTCATAGATAGTTTTTAATACGCCAAATTTAACAAAAATTGTTTCATCTCTTGATATACCCGTCCAATGCAACTCGTCATCACCCATCTCAATTACTTTTTGTAATTCTAAATTAGCCCTTTGATTTATAATCTTGCATAGTTCATTAGCACTGTGAGCAAATCGTTCAAACGCATTAGTATAAGTGTCATCAACATCATGATCAATTCTCATTTTTTCTAACAACAATTGGTTTTGTGAATAACGTTCAATGTTATCGTCAAGAACATTGTAAAACTCTTCCTTTTTCATTGTTTGCCACCCCTGTTTGTCAATTTTTCAATAGTGTCATCTGCAATTAAGTCCATCACATCTATTGCCTGTTCCCTATTATACCCGTATAACTCAATTATTTCACCCACCTTTTCTTCATCCTTTGTAGCCTTAGCCCATTTACAATATGCCGTTGTTTTTGGTATTATATTATAATAAAAATCAAATATCATCCCTTTTGGTATGTTTGGGGTGAATCTATTGACAATATCAACTGCCATCAATGATCCCTTGTCAAACTTATTATTTTTAAATGTTTGAGCTAGAGCGCGGTTTATGATGAATGGTACATAAGACCTTACTACATCTTTTTTATCATGATTTAATTTCTTATGAATAATCTTTGTTATGTCAAATGGTGACAATTTTTTCTTTACGTCTTGCATTCACAATCCGCCATAATTTGTGTTAAAAATGATATAGTGTTTATCATTTTGTCAGTGACAAACGCTTGTCTATAATCGTACTCGTTAAGATGCATCACAAATTGAGGGATGCTTTGTGCGTCTAACCACCCCCCCACCTCATCATATAGGCGCGACCCAAGGATAATAACATCATCAGATTCGTGTTGGGCAACCCATCTTAACATTTTAGTAAAGTCTTGTGTGGCAATGATGGTCTTCAATTCCTCAATATCATCATTATTAACACTTGTCATTGCGCCCGCGGATAGTGTGCCGTTCACAGAATACCGTTGCAACTCATTAATAGTTTTTCTATAATCAGGATAATGTTTGTTTATAACTTCAATCAACACCCGTTTATCATAAGTAACGTCTTCATTGTCAAGAATAAATTGCAATCGTTTGAAAAACTGCATCTTTACATCCTTTCTATCCTCCTCACTTTCAATAGTAAAATCAAATACTTGGCAACGGGAGTGTAGCGGTTCAATAATCTTGTGTGGATTGTTAGAGGTCAATATAAATCTGCAGTTTCCTGCAAACTCTTCAATAAACGCCTTTAGAGCGTCTTGCGTGGCGGGTGTTAAGCGCTCCGCCTCATCTAGTATAACTACTTTAGTTTTCCCACGCGCCACCAGTGACACTGAAGATGCAAAGGTGGCAATGGTGGTACGCAACACATCAATGTTATTATCTTTTGATGCGTTTATTTTTAAATATTCAACGCCCAAATATTCACAAAAAACGATTGCTAACGTTGTCTTTCCAGTTCCTGCACGTGAGGTGAAAAGCATGTTTGGGATGGTTCCCTTTAACAATATCCCCTCAAACGTCTCCCGCCTTTTTTTTGGAAATACACATTCATCTAGAGTTGTTGGACGGTATTTCTCAACCCACAAGCTATCCCGTCTACTAGTCATTGACCACCCCTGCGATCAAATAAACCAATTCTTTATATTCAGATTGTACAGGGGTAAACAATATTCCGTTCATTTCGTTATCACATGTTAGCTGATAATCAACCCCATCAATCATTCTTAATTGCTCAATGAAAAAGCGGATGGGCGTTGTGCATGCTGTTAAGATATCTACATCTAATTTAATGTCAAATGTATCAGATTTTTGTGTACTAAAAAGGGTGATGCCGTGCTCATCAATCTTTGCTATGGGTAGTTTTAAAACACTAGATGCCTTTTTGATTTTGCTGATAGTTTCGTCTGTTAGAACCAGTCTTGTGCTATCTTCTTGTAGTGTAAACTGATAATTATCAGGTAAGGTCACAATAACATCAGGGGAGCTATAAACAAATGTTATAATTTGTTCCCCGTCTGTAACAATAACTCTATCGTCTTTGAAGTCAAAGTCTGTCTTGTCTTCAACAAGTAATGACACTGCGCCCAAAAACTCATTTAAATCGTAAATTGCGACGTCATGTTCAAACGTGTCGTCTACTTGAGCGGATGATACAATTGTTTTTGCAATATTAGCGCTTTTTACTATATTTCCTTTTTTGATTAAAACTGATTTGTTTATGGTGCTGTAATTCTTTAAAATTTCTAACGTGTTTTTGTGCAATTTTGACATTTATTATTCCTCTTTTGGTTTACGTTTATGGTTTCATCTCTTATTAATTATAACACAACACGCCAAATTTACCAATGGCGGGGTTTAAATTAATTTCTTATACCTATCATACCCTTTTTTATTAAAGTGGTGTGGTGGGCAATTCTCGCTGTTATAGACATATAACGCCTTTTACTAAATAATACATATTATAACACTAAGATGGGTATTATGCAAAGTAAAAAAACACTTGATGATGTGTTTGACACTGATGAAATAAAGGAGTTGACGCCAATCACCGCACCAGACCAAAGCGGGGAGGTTAGTGTTGATGACATTAAGAAAAACTTAAAAGAGACCCTGTGGTATCTAAACTCTTGCATACCAACAATTGCGGGGCAAGCCAAGGCAACGGCGGATTCATTTCAAGTGACAGCATTGTGCAATCTTACAAAATTGTCTATTGAGGCGAATGAAAAGTTATATAAAATTGTTAAGGAGACTGAAATTGATAAAGGGGAGGATAAAGTAGAATCTCTATCAACCCCCCAAGTCTTGCAGTTAATAAAATCTATCAATTAAAGTCAAAGTCCGCCGTCTCACTATCATCAACCACCGTGTTAACCTTATACATTTTTGTATTTATTTCTTGGGGTGCTTGTTGTTGTTTGTTTATGTCCAAATAATCCTCAAGAAACGGCATAGGGTTTGTCTTTGGTATAGCAAAGTCAGGCGCCATTCCCAAAAAGTTATACACAAACCCTGCATTATATAATACCCAACTTTTAATCATTTCAGCGTTAACCCCAATCAACACACGTTCGCCATTATTGAATAGATTATCTGTCCATTCGATCTCTGCCATCACAATAGTATCTACTATATTTTTTATTTCATCTTGTAAATTATCTTTAGCGTTTTTGCCAAATTCTGTTTTCCACAAGTGCGACAAAATTAGTTTGTCGTTTTCACAATGAATTTCAAGTTCGTCTTGTGCTATTTTTTGTACAGCGTTTGTTATTTCTTGAAAATAGCCTGCGCGACCAATGCTAAATGTTATTGCGAAGCTTGCCATGAATTGGATTCTCTCAAGACAATATAACGCTACCAGTGCTTTATAAATTGAATTGAATGTATGTTGTGTTGCGCCAACATCGCCCAGTATATATTGGGCTCCCATCCTCTGCAAGTCTTCAAAAATACTATCAATCTCATCAAGCCTATCAAAGCTATTTTGGTTTGATATAACCTCTGCTAATACTTCTTTGGGATTATCAAAACTATTTCTAACAATTTCACTATATGTAGTAGAGTGTAAACACTCATTCTCACTTATTCTCAAAAATATAGCAAGTAATTCAGATGATGATATAAACGGTTCAAATAAACACGCTATTGATGCAACCTCACTATCCGCACTCCATTGCCACGCCAAAGTGTCAATCATTATATCTTTAATATCCTTTGGGCATGTCTTAAAGTCTGAATTACATGTAGAAAAGTTAAAGTCCCTCTCACTCCAGTCAAGTTGGCGCATCTCTTGATACAAATCCCAAATATCAGGATATTGCATATTAACAGTATCAAACAGTCCCCTGTCAGCGCCCAAAAATAATGGGGTTTTTGTATATTCGCTAAGTGTCTTTTCTTTGTTCATAGTGTACAAAACCCCCCATCGCACCCTTTTATTGATTCTACATCATTTTTCATTGTTGACTTCCCCGTCTTTGTATTATAATAATATCTTGTTTTAACGCCAAATTTAAACATGTCTAACACTTCTTGAATCAATTCTTTTGACGATATGTTGGCTGTGGTGCTTAAATCCCTCCATAAATCTGCTGATATAGCTTGGTCTGTGAATTTTTGTATTACTGCATAAAATTTAATCATATCCCTTGGCGCAATATTCCATGCAATTTGATATTTGTGTCGTAAATCTTCGTCATCTGGGGCTGTCCAAACTAAGCTATCTGCGTTATTTCCTTTTAAAAGATTATAGTCGCGGATGGGGTATAGTCCATTTGTCGTTGCACTAGCCATAGAACTGCTCTCCGCGGGTAGGTGACAAACAACAGTAGAATTGCGGATGCCCCCATTTTCTTTTATTGCCGTTTTTAGTCCCATCCAATCGTAGTTATTTTTGGATTGTGTCAAATCGTCAACCCTCTCATTATACCAATCAACACAAGTTTCACCAACACTATATTTTGTTTTATTAATCCAAGGGGCATTACCCCTCTCCTTGCCCAATCGCAATGATGCTACCAACAAGTTATAATAATGCCGTTCAGCTACCCAATGGGCAAATTCTAAGCCATCCTCATCGTCATATTTTTTGTTATTAAGTGCCATATAATGCGCCAAGCCCACTATTGATACACCTGCAGATCGCCTAGCCCTTGCGGTTTGTTCTAAATTTAAAAATGGGTATTCCGCATTATCAATCGCAAAATCTATCATTTTAAGTGCATGATAACACGCTAGCTGATACTCCTCTTCATCTTCAATGTTTGCGGGTATAATCCCTGATAATGAGCATAATCCTATTTCTGGGGTTGATACTGGGCTTGTGTACTTGTTAGCTTTATGATATGTGATGGCGGTTACATTTCCAAAATCTTTTATAAAATCACCAACCATTATTTCTGGTGTTTTAATAACCCCTCGTTTTGTTTGTATTGATTGACCGTCATAATACGCAATTTTATAATTGCCATTACTAAATTCTATAACATTATCAATTGATAAATCATCATTCAATTGATTAATATTTTGATACCCTTTGGTGGGGAGGGCTATTTCTTGACAATTGTGTACTAAAATATCATTTGCGTAAAAGTTATGATTATCTTCAACTGTAATATCATAGACATTGGCAGGTTCTTTAAGTTTTCTTATTTTTATCATAGTGTTCCTTTGCTCTAATTTTTAATTGATCTTTATGCCAAGAGATTTTATTGCCCTATAAGTAACTCATCATCTGTTTTTAAATCTTTAGCCATAACATAACCTCTATTTTTTGTAAATATTTTATGCTCTTCTGTGCATATAATACTCTTTCCTGTAGATTCGTCAAAAATCTCTAAAACATCTGCATCATTTTTCATTAGTGAAGAATTTGTTATACTCTTCCATTCATTTGTTTTACTTTCTGTATTGTAACTTAGTACATCAATAACGCAATTGTTTTTAAATTTATTATCCAACTCACCAATTGTTATCTTACCCTCTACACCATCAATTCTAACATCTACAATTGTATTTTCTGATACACAAAGGTTAGAACTATAAATCTTATCGTAGAATGGGGTATTACTATTCATCTCATTTGTATTGTGAATATACACCTTTCCAGTTTCAAGAGATTGAGTTAGCACGCTTGATAATAGCTTTCTTGCATTTATCCTTTGTCTATTGTCATTTGTGTATCTATCATATTCAGCGCCGTATTTACCTTTATCTTTGGAGTATTGCGCCTCAAATAATGTTGGGTTGTCATAATAACTTGTTAATGCAACATCATTGTTCTCTACAACCTGTCTCAAAAACCAATTAGTAACTGCCACGGAATAATCAGCATCACGATTTTGCTTTGCGGGTGGGGTTAATGGGTTTTTTAGCATTATCAGACTTTCGATCTCAGGATCAGTTATTGAAAAATGAATGGTGTTACTACCCCCACGGGTTTGTTGTACGCTTGACTTTGTGCTAGCTGTCAATGACGAATAATAAGGCAACTTCCCTGCATGCTTCACAAGCCCCTTTCGCACTGGGTCGCCAACAGACCTCGTTTTCAGGTGAGATCCAATGCCCGCATTTTTAGTAGTCATTATATTTGCTATATAATCACTTATTGCTATGCTTTCCGCTGTGTCGTTTGTTGTTGACACGCAACATGATGCATACCCCTTATTATCTGTGCCAAGTGAAACAAAGTATGGGGTTGGACAATTTATTTTTTGTAATGACAATAAATTATAATAATTTTTTATAGTTTCAATCCTGTCATCTTCATTTACAGATAATGACATTGCCATTCTCATGTATATGAATTGCGGTGTTTCAAACTCTTTATTATTTGTCTTATCTCTTAGTGAATAAGATCTTCGTAGTTTTCGTAATTGAAAATATCTGTAAGAAAGGTCGCGCGTGTGGTCAATGATTTTTTCAATCTTATCATACTCCTCGTCAGTATAATGCAAATCAACCATTATACCATACTCAACCATTTTTTGTTGCACATCACGGACGCTTGGCAACATTGCAATATCACTGTTTAGAATTTCTTTGTACATGAGAGGGGCATATAATCTTCCCGCCATTTTTTGATATGCGTCCGTTTTCTTATCAATGCATTTTTCAATCAACAAGCGTTGTAAATCAGATGACGATATTTCTGTTGGGGCGGTGCTTGACGCATCCATTGCTATTTCCCCCCAATTCACGTGCGCTATGTTATCAGAGGCGAATGTTGCCCATTTGTTTAACTTTTCAGCATTAAACGATTCTGTTAATCCATCTCTTTTTATAATACTTACAATCATTTTTCCCCAGTTTGTTATAGTTCATACAAATTAATTCTAAACACATAATCATCATTTTTTGGGCGGTATGTAACAACATAATTATAATGTTTAAGTGTTAACTCTTCTTTTATTTTTAAGACAAGA
Source organism: Tritonia festiva (assembly GCA_030265255.1). NCBI lineage: Eukaryota > Metazoa > Mollusca > Gastropoda > Nudibranchia > Tritoniidae > Tritonia > Tritonia festiva. Next base: position 13,389 of record JARBEP010110949.1, read on the forward strand.
TACTTACGCGCAACAAATGATAAATCTTCTCCGTGTGTATTGTTGGTAAGCAAATTATTTAACGTAAGCTTTGTAACATCGTTTTTCCCCGTTATGCCAACATTTATCATAGGATTGATTGATTTTATTATTTTGTAAATTACATGTAACTCGTTGTCTTCAAGTATGTCGTCAATATGTTCGTCAATAGTTTTTATCATGTTTACACCTTTTTAAACATCATTATTTTTTCAAAATACAAATACTCACCATTTGCGTAGTCTTGTGAATTATTCTTACCACCCCGCAACGATCCAAAACTAACATCAATTTCTTTAATAAATTCAAACCCACCGTGGGTGTTTAATAAATTTTTCCAATCATCATACATGGGCTTGCCATTCATATTTTTTATATTAATAGCCATGACCCCCCCCCATTTAAATAAAAATGTATATTATCTATAGTTTTCTTAGACCAAACATTTATCCAATCATCATAATCATTAAAAGCAACAACACTATCATTTTCGTCATTTGAATATAATTCTTGTTTAAAATAAGGAGGGGAGGTGAATGAAATATCCATCATACCCTCCCATTCTTCAACACGACATTGGCTACCAACGTGCCTTATTTCAGTTTTTGTGGGAAAGCCCGCCCCATCAATAAATTTGTTTGCCCCATTAAGTGCGCTGACCAACTCCTCATTGGTGTCAGTTCCGTAATATTCATTACCAAACAATTTTGTAATGGCGAGCCTCATCCCCCATCCACAACACGCATCATGTACACGATAGGATGGCGATATGCCATTTTTTGATGATGGTGTTGTATTGTTTTGTAGTATTGTGTATATGTGTTTTGCTGTATCTGAGCTAAACTGACTTGGATTATAATGTTGTCTTAACAACGTTTTCAAATTAGCAACGAACGTGTCGTTGTAGTAAAATTTTGGTTTACTTTTGAAATATTCTGAAAGTTTTTTATATTTGTCTTTATCAATGCTTTTTAAAAAATCCCAACCAGTATTTCCCTCAATTTGCTTTTTATTTGCGCGGGTCGCATTAAACATAATTCTTTTGAAAAAATTACTAGTATATTTGTGCAAACGGCTATTCCCATATAAGCAATTTCGTAGCTCTTCAATTAACACGTCCTCCCTAATTTTTTCAAACACAGAATCATAATTTTGTGGTTGATCAATCCAACACCAATCCATTGGTAGCTGATCAATGTCTTTTATTAAATCTTTCATTTGTGTTTACACCTTTTCAGTTTTTTATACATCAATATATTGTACCATTTTTAGATTAATAAAAAAAGCCCCAATTAAGGGGCTTTGTTAGTTGGTGTGGGTGGTGGGTTACACGCCTGCCACCGCAAACTTACGGAAATAGTCATTTGTTGGGGTTTTATCAACAAAAGGATTGTTTACAACCGCATATCTTGATTTAAGACCAATTGTTGGTTGGAAAGTTTCTGGGTCAACAGCTTTATGTTGAGAAGCCAAAATGTATGGGCAAAAGTACATACCTGCATCAATAGCACTGGCGCCTTTATACCCAACAACAACGCCGTCAAATGGGGTGTATGGGTCAACGAAAACTTTCAACCCGTTCAATGTTCCTGCAAATGCAACACCACCTGTAATTGAATTAAGGTTATTGACAGATTGTAGAGCGGGAGTGTAATCCAACTTACCAACCGTTGCTAATGCTGATGCCACGTTAGCAGTAGTAATAATGAAGTTACCTGCGCCACGTCTTGTTTTCAATGCAATTGCGTTACATTCTTTAAGTATTTGAAAATACAAACCTTTAATATTTTCTTCCCTATATCGTCCTCCGCCGTCTGCTGTTAAATCAAACGTACCTGCTGTTGTTGCATCACTAGCGCCAACCGTTGCCTCATCATAAATTTTATGCACAAGTTCTTGGTTGATTTCTGCAGTAAGTTCTGTAGCTAAGATATTAGCCATCTCACTTTCCGCATCAAGCCCATAAACGGCACGCATATCAGTAATAACCTCAATTGATAGGTCAGCCCGCAATTGTCTAGTCTTTGCACTTGCCGTAATTTTCTCAAAGGTGGCGGACATTTTTTTCCAAGGCTTGGTCTCGCCATCGCCAACAGGGACACCATTGGTGCTACCCGCGGATACTGATAAAAATGGGTTTTTGGTATCATCATAAGCGCCAACCCCTGAAAAAGTGGTATCAATTTTATCAAAAAGGGCTTCTTTACCAGCGCTGTCATTATAACGCGCCCGCATTGCAAAAATGGCAGTATCTGGCTTGTCAATAGCAACAACCCCACAAATGTCATATCCAATAAGTTTTGGCGCAACGCGTCTAATCAATCCTAAGATCATTGGATTGTATGTGCCAAGGTTTGAGTGTACAACGTTTGCCACCTCGTCAATCCGCCCGTGATGACCTGCCATCGTAGTTTCTTGTACACTGTTTTCAAGAAGCTGTGCTGTTACTTCGCGCTTGTAAGGGTCTTTAATTTCATCAAGATGCTCGTCATCAAGCGTATCTGCAAATTTTTCAAGAAGTGCATTCTTCTTTGAAATCTCTTGCTCTGTTAGTTGTTGTGAATCGTTACTCATCTTTAATCCTCTTTTAATTTAAAAATTTGAAATTTGTTTAGCATTTATTATATTTAGTATTAATAAATTATATAATTTTAAAGCTTTCTTGTTTTTTTGGCAATGATTCATCAATCTTTGAATCCTTTGGTTGGGCTTGGTTATGTTGTTCAATTAAACCTTTTACAAATTCTTGTATATTGTCAACCTCGCCAATATCAGTTTTCTCAACAATTTCAATCACTTTTTCTGATTTAAACTCTGACAATTTACTTTCATTTATCTGCGTAAAACACTCAATTTGTAATCTTGCACGTGTTAAGTCTTCATTGATATTAAACGCCCTATCGCGCATATCAATGTTAGCCTTTTGGCTTTCCGCCATCTTTTCATTGTACTCATTTTCAAGAGTTTCAAATTTAGTTGCGATAGCTTCGTCTAAATTAATGTTAAACGCTACTAACGCGCCGTTTATAGCATCTACACTTTCAATCAATTTGTCATACTTTGACGCCTTTTCCTTTGTCTCTTTTGTTATTGCACCAAAAAAGTCTTTATTCGCCTTTGCAGTTTCCTCAAGAACCTCTTCATAAATTTCAGCACGTAGTTTTTTGCGCAATTCTAATTCAACAACAGCCTCATCAACCAATGATTCGTTTTTGTCCTCGTCTTCGTCCTTTTCATCTTTTTTTGCAAATGGGTTTGGCTTTTTCTTTTTTTCGTCCTTTTCTTTTTCTTTCTCTTCAGCTATACGCACAGAAAGTTCTTCAGCGATAGCCCCCTCCATTGCCTCTACGACCGTTGGGTCAAGTTCATGCTCTTTGATAAATTCTTGAAATTTTGACATAGTATTTTCCTCAATGTATAAAATATATAATTATTTAATATTATTTAGTATCTTAGCGACTAGCTCTTTTAAAACCGCGGGGTCTTTATCTATTTTTTTATAATGATTATTGATAGTCCGTTTAACATCATGTTCAACTAAACACCCGTTTTCAAAAATGTAATCTTTGTTTTCAAAGACAGCTTGTACAAACGCATCAGGGGCAGACGGGTTTGAAACAACATCAGCACAGGTCATGAAACGCACATCTCCTTGAATTTCATGTATACCGTTTTTGTTCGTCTTAACAGACCCAAGCGCTCTACTAGACACGCCAAATGTTATTCCCTCCCGCAACAACCCCGCCACCACTTTACCCTGCGGGAGATATTCAAGCACCTTGGCTTTCCCAACGTAATTAGACCCATCCTCTGTCAATGATAGGGTACGTATACACGCCCTCTCCGCGTTAACATCAGGGTGGGTTGGGTGGTTTAGCTCACCAAGGCTATGCACCGTTGCGCGGGCAATGTGGTCATTTATATATTTGTCAATTGATGGCTGTACTACCTTTTTTTCATAAATGCGCTTGTTTCCGTTGACAATGTCACATTGTATAAAGATCCCTTCAATATACAAAGACTTATCTTTCTTGTCCTCAGTTATCGTGACATCTTCTAAATTTTCAATTAATAATTTCATAATGTAAACCTAAATGCGGTTTGGGATATGGACACAACTTCCATCTTTGTGTTTAGTTTTTGCCACTTTTTCATCACGCGTTTTGTCAATTGTGTGTCCGTTTCGTTTTCATTCTTTTTTGACTTTTTAGTATTAACCATTGCATTATAAGTTTTTGTTGGTACATCATAAGTCATGTTAACGTAAAACCCGTCGTCCTTGTCGTATAATTCTTGCATATCCTCATTTAATTTTGAATTTGTAAAATCAAAACTTTCAAACGCCTTTGCTTTAAAATCTTTTAAAAATTTAACCCTAACATAACTTGTTGTTTTGAAAATTATCGTACATAGCTTAGACTTTTTTAACAATCCTATTAGACGACCAATATCGCCATTCGTTCTATTTCCCGTTATAGACACTCCAACAACATCATCGTTTTGGGTAACCTTTGTTTTAATTTTTAGATATTTGTCGATAACTGTTTCAAGTTCATTAGAAAAGTCTTCCGTTTTTTCATCAAGCATCAATAGCCATTTTTCTAACGTTAGTTCGTTTCCTTCAAACATGTCTTCTAGTGACAACTTATTCTCGCCAACCAGTCCAGACTTTCCAAATTCATCATTAATATATGTCTCTTTAATAAGCTTTAATATACGCTTTGCGTCCCCGTCGCCCTCATTAACTATTATATCTTTAAGCGCCTCTTTCAATTCATCAATAGTGTGAGTAAACAAATCATTAGAAAGTTCTAATACATTAACACCATGTTTATTTTCGCCAATAAACTTTGTGTATTGTTTATTATTAAATGCCTTTTCAATACTCAAAAACTCATCATCATCAAACCTTGACAAATTTATTGATACATCCTGTTTTTTGTCAAACGTATCAAACCCCCTTTTAAATATTGAATTTATCTCGTCCAAATATCTTTTTTTATTTTTCATATGCCTGCCATTCATAAGTTTAAATTCCTTTATCTTTGTTATTTAATGAGTTTACATAACTTGTTGGGTCATCACTGTACGATTGCGCCCTTTTTAGTGTGTCTGATATCTCATCATCCCCCATGTTTAGAACGTTTTTTAGCGCCCATTCTGGTGGTAGGAATGATCCAATAAAATTACTTGTTTCAGAAAGTGTTTCCATTCGTTTACTAATAACTTCATGTTGTTTTAGCTCAACAAAACTATTATCTTCTGCATATTCAAAGAAAAAATCACTAACAATCTCTGCCCAGTCATCATTAGTAACCACCCCCCTCAATATCAATTCAGTCTTAATTAAGTCAATAATTATTGTCATGAAACGAACCCTAATCGTGTCAATGAATTTTTTAAATCTATATTCATCACGGGTCAGTTCAAGTGATCGACCAACACCAAACGTATTTGTTTCATATTCAGGATTTAAACGCGAAAATGGCACATTAATTGATTTATAAAATTTATTTCTAGTATAATTTATATCTGCAATATCATCAAGATTGCTCGCCCCGCTTAATGTGTCAACGTCCGTCCCGTTGCTACCACTGCGAGTTGGTAAAAAATAATCATCAATCATTGCTTGTGTGTTATTCTCACTATCAACAAGACCTGTGTCACGATTATAAGTAACCTTGTTTCTAAACCTAGCAATAATTTTTGCGACATACCCATCAACCTTTGTTGGTGGTATGCCGTCCACATCAATTTTAAAGACACGTCTATCAGGGGCGCGAGATACACGATTTATTAACATCGCCTCTTCAAGTGTTTTTAAATTATTGTAGGGTACGATTGATTTATCCAAAAATCCTATGATAAAAGCCCCAGTGTAGTGCAACACGCCACTATCCGCGTATGCTACTGAATCTTCATCAAATCTTATTATTTCATTACCGCGCCTTGGGTCATGCCAAAAATTTTTGTATTTTAATTTACTTTTTGTGGCGATCTCTGATGGAATATAGTAATAGTATATTTTTGACTTTGATTTATCAATAAGTTGTGTACCCTCAACATTCTGCACAAAGCGAATACGGCGTGTTTGCAAAGGGTCTAACTTTTGTACGCGGGAAATGGTGCGACCGCCTTCAGAAACAACCTTATGTAAAATATAACGACTATCTATATACCAATCCTTAAACATTTTGGCGCCGTTTAATTGAAAATTTAGAAGGTCGTCATAAATGTACAAATATGCATCTTCTACCTTTTGTTTAATTGAATTTGATAACTTACTGTCATCTCGCCATTTAATCCAAAACGATCGTCTGAATCCGTCATAGTTAAACGTTTCATTCTGTATTTCCTGCACCGCCTCGTCAATTTCAGCAGTTTGTGATAATTTTCTATAAGTTATTATTTTTTGTTTTTCGTCAAGAGGCACATTGTCAAGTTGCATTACAGATGCATGTTTATAAGCGTCTTGAAGGTCGTTTATATTCCCCTCAATCTCAAGCACCCCATCTGGCTCATTTTCAGTTGTCACCAATGGTTTTTTATTTTTTTCTAATTTTTTCTCGCCCTTGTTCCAATTCAATAAATCAAATATTGCCATCTTCAATCTCGTTTTTTATAATACATATTCTTATTTATACGAAAAAAGGGCGACATATTGTCACCCCTTTTGATGGGTTTTCTTTTTGATTTAATTAAAAATTTCTTGGTAAATCTCTTCGCATAAATTTTGGATTGTTTGTCGATAGTCTATTGATAAATAAAACTTGCTATCCTTTCCATTTATTTTTTGTGGTTTAATTGTTGTGTCAAGTTTTGTAAAGATGTATTTTCCTTTTTCAAGATTTTTAATTTTTTCTAACTTGATATAATAACTGGGGCTCCCCTCAAACGCGGGGTAGTGATATCGCCAATATGCTACAATGTCTATTAATGAGCGGTCAAATATAGTATTTTTTGTACGCGCGAACACGTCAAATGTGTGATTGAATAGTATATCATGGGTTTCACAAACGTCAATCCAATTGTTGTTTTTCTTTTGGTAATCATACCCATTTCTTATAGTAGAGATTAGTTTTCCTATACCAACATCGCCGTAGGTCATCCCATCCGTATCATCCGCCAATTTCTTGGCAAGAGTTGTTTTCCCACTACGGTGTGCACCACAAAAATAAATGTTTTCTGACATATTGGTCTCCTAAATTTTAATTAAAAAAATGCTACTACGAAAAGGAGAGTAAACGTAGTAGCATAAAAAACCATCCAGTACATGCTATTGGTTTTTTTTAAAAATTGGTCAGGGTAGCAGGATTTGAACCTGCAACATCCTCATTCCAAGTGAGGTAGGCTAGCCAGATTGCCCCATACCCTGTCTTTCCGTGTCATCACCCTTTATTTACTTATTATACCACATGTTTTGCTTATTGCAAATTTATTTTCTTTTAAACACATCTACAAACACGTGATCAAGTCTATAAGGCTTTAATTTATTCGTATCAACGCCAATATCTTTTGTTAAGCGTTTGATATCAGTTATATTTCCATGGGCATGACCGTGCAAATATATAGTGTTTTCCTCATCAACATTTACATCGTCAGGGAGGGGATAGTGACCAACAACGATTTTCCATTTGTTGTTTATGACCAATTCACTATACTCATCAATTATTGTAACACTTTTTTTAAATCTATCAGAATATCTTATACAATCTTTGTCGTGGTTACCATATATAAAATAAGTGTGCCCATTCATTTTATCAAATACATTAGACATAAAATAATTGAATTGTTGCTTTGTGCTACTAAACATCAAATCCCCAAGATTTATAACAATATCAGTTTGTGCTACCATTTCATTATGAAACTTTACCAGTTTGTTATTCATCTCATCAACGTCACTTGCATAGTATAACCTGTTGGGACAATATCCTAAAATATTTTTATGATTAAAATGGTGGTCAGCTGTTATCCAGACGTTTTTGTTTTTTGTATCAACTGTTATCCCATTAATTTTAAAATTATCAATCATCAATTGCCTTGTTTTAATTTTATAAAGTCAATCATATTTTTTAAATTAAATGACCGTTGCCCAAGGGTTTTGATAAAGTCTTCAATAAGGGCAACCTTTCTTTTTTGCATTGATAATTTGTCCTTTAACTTTCTATAACCGTCGTCCGCATCCAAAAACAATTGTTGCTCTTGCTTTGATGGTGTCATGTCCAAAGGCTCGTTTAGATACTCGTTGTCACTTGCCCTGCCTGTGTAATACAACACTTTTTTAAAGTGCAACTTATCAAATAGCCTCTCTATTTTATTTGATAATTCTTGCTCTTCCATCATCACCCGCCACCATTTTGCATATAATCTTGATATGTCTCGTGAATGCTCGTCAATGCGTGTTATATCAAGATTGCTATCATCAGCGATTTCGTTTAGTATTTCGTCAAAAGTCATTTAGTAATGATAACACAAATAGCCTATTTTTCAAATGAAAAGCTTGAATACGACCACGACACATCCATGGTTATGTCAACGCTATCAGTCTCCTCATAAGATAAACTTATGTTTGATATTGACGTTGGAAATAAATAATCAAATTTTACTAGCACCCCACCTGTGCGGTTGCGGTTGAATAAATGTAGGGTCGCATCTGTGAAAAAGTCCATTATGGGTTCTTTTTGTTGATAATTTACAATAAACTGCATAAGCTGTTTGTAATTACTATAATCTTCATCAACAAATAGCTTTGTCTCTAAGTTATCATAAGATATCTTGTTGCCCTGCACAAATCCTTGGTAACTGCCAATGTCAACAGATATGTCACTAACACTGCACTGTGGTAAGTTTGTTTCTGATATAAAGAATGATACATCCTTTAGTAGATCATTCCCAAATGTTAATTTAAAATTTTCATTGATAGCGTGGTTAAGATTTTTCATAATCTAATTATCATGTTTATTGTTACGTTATTTAACATTAAATAATAAACATAAACTAAAATAATTATCATGAGAAATAATAAGTTTGGTAATAGATTTGCCAACAAAAATAATTTCACAAAGCGTCCCAAGGCTGTTCCATTTAAAAAATTGGGCGTGGATGATACGCCATCATCTAATAATTTAGAAAAGACATTAGACAAAACTACTAATTTTAACAGACGGGCAAGAAAATCAATTAAAAGTTTATATGCGGGATTGGGAAAAAAGGGGCTTAATAAAGGGGATATAAAAAAAACAATGACCAAGGTCACCAAAGGTGATCAAATGGTTGGTCGTATGTTTATATACAATTATAACCCAAAAACCAAGGCAACGTTGCCTTATTACGACATGATGCCTCTAGTAATTCCAGTGTCATTTTATAATGATGGGTGGCTAGGGCTAAACATGCACTACTTACACCCAAAATTGCGTGCTAAGCTATTAGACAAACTTATGTCTTATAAAGCAAAGACAAAATCAAAAGGGGTTTATATGAGATTGTCTTATAATTTATTATCCACCCTCACAAAACATAAATATTTTAAATTCGCACTTAAAAGGTACTTGAATAGCCACGTACAAACTGCAGTGTTAAAGGTTGGTGATGAGTATTGGGAAGACGTTTGCTTCTTGCCTTTGCAGGACTTTAGGAAAAAAAGTGCGACAAAGGTATGGCAACATTCACTGGATTACAAATAGGAAATGCAATGTCAGTAAGAGTAGGTATAAACGATTTTTTATCATTGATGGATGGGGGGTTAGCTATGCAGGCTAGATTCCTCGTTGAATTTACACAACCCCAAGGAATTAGTGGGAGCATACCCAGTGGTCTAACAATTGACAATGATTCTTTACAAATAGCAAATAAATTTAAGGTGGTCAATCAAAACAATAAATTAAATTTATTCTGTCATACTGCGTCCATGCCAAGTAAAACATTATCAACATATACGCATCTTCAAGTAGCAAGCCCTCGTAACATCCCAATATCCCAACAATTTGATCCAGTTTCAATGTCATTTTATCTTGACAATGAGCATTTGATAAGAAAATATTTTTTAGCATGGCAGGGGTTAACAATAAACACAAAGTCAAATACGGTCAATTTTTATAATGAATATGCAACTGATATTTTAATAAGTCAAATTGATAAGGAGGGTAATAAGTCTAATAGCGTTAAATTATTAAAGGCGTACCCGTCAAGTGTCAGTGAACTTAATTATAGTTATGGGGAGCAAAACAGTTTACAGCAATGCCCAGTGACGTTTAATTATCATTATTGGGAAAACGCATAATGAAGGATTGGTTATACGACAATACTCCCTTTATTGAACAGCCCTCAAAAGCATTGAGTGGGTTTGTATATATTATAAGAAATAATGATACTGGAAAATCTTATATTGGTAAAAAAACATTTTGGTTTAAACGAAAGAAGCATAAGGACGATAAGCGCAGGACGACGACCGCGTCTGATTGGAAAAAATATTTTGGGAGCAATGAGTCACTAAAGGCTGAGGCGAGGGCAAATAGTGATAACATTGACAGATTTATAATTGCGTTATGCACAAAGCCTGCTGAGATGAATTACCTTGAATTAAAATACCAGTTTTCACTTGGCGTTCTTGAAGATAATGATAAATGGTATAACGATAATATAAACGGGAGATATTACTCAAAAAACTTACAAATATTGCCAATTTGCAAATTTCCTATGCGCTAGCCTTTTCAATTCTTTCAACCCACGCCCGTAGTGTGTTTTCAACAAGTTTAATGTCACCATCGCGGTGAATGTTGTGTGTAACATCTTCACTGCTAAGAGACCCTGCCATCTTTGAGTGGTCGCTAATTCTGACCGTCATCCCAAGACATCTGAGGTTGTCAACGTCTTTGTACATGAAGTTCCCGTCATTGTCCTTTTTGAATTTGCCCTTTGCATTTAGCACATGGGCTTGTCTGCAACCATCCTTAAAGGTAACTCCTGTACTAGCGTAAACTGAGTACCCCGTTCTTGTTGGGTGGGAGGTAACTGAAAATTCAAAGCCGTAACGTTTCGCCATACTTTTTACCTTTTCAAGTAATTCTAAAATTGTTTGCTTTTTCATCTTAATCCCCATTTATTTGTCTATGTAGTTATTATACCAAAGTCAAAATTAATGTCAAGGATTAATTTAAAAGTTTTATATGAATTACCCAACGTTGTGTGCCTTATTCCCACCAGTTTTGCGCTGTGTTGGATTTGTTTTTAAAATGTATAGTATGGGCAGGGTTTTAAAAACAAATTGCGTGGTGGGATATTCTCAAGTTTTTAAAAAGTTATCTTTGTTAAGACTGACCACGGTTGTATATGTTTTTTGCCTCATATCCTCCCCAAAAAAGCCCAACATACATCTTATCATGTAGTATTTTATCCAAAATGTGGCGGGTGCATTCCTATTTTGTACAATCAACACATCATTGTTAACTTCAATTGAATGATTAATATAACTACAAATTTGTTCTGTCAATTTGTATTCAGCGTCCTTTGAGGTGTCTGCCTGTGCACATAGTGTCAATTCTAAACATGTTGCTATAAACAGATTATTTTCACAATGCACCATGCACCGTAAATTGCTTTTTAAGTCTTCATCAAATAACAAAATTATCCCCACTTTTCATCTTTGTGTGCATATTCAGCCCATCTAAACAAAATTTCTTTTGCGTAACCACTTGACAAGTTTTTCACAATCTCATCCATTTCTTGTGTTGTGTGATTGACGGTAGCTCTTTTGAATTTAGATAGTCTTTTGTTTATTTTTTTGATATATACATTCACGAGATACTCAAGATACTCATCAAATGAATTGTACAAAATGGGGCTATTAATATCATTAGCGTGCATATCAATCCCATTTGCTATTTTGTCAATGACGTGTACAATTTTGTTTAGTTCATCTGCCCCATGATTAATCATCTCTTTTGTCCTTTATCTCAACACAAAAATCATTTACAGTTATATCGTTATAGGGCAATGTTATTTTTTCAACCAAACCACCCTCACTCTCCCTATACGTAGTATATGTTAAATCATATATACAATAGTTGTTCTCCTTTGGCTTGTTGTCTTCTAAATATTTTTTGAAAGCCTGTATATCATTTTTCTCGTTTCTATTGCCAACCACAACACCCTCGTCAATGAGGAGGTGGCGTATTCTTTCATGAATTGAATTGTCTAAATTATCAATATCAAGTGCTGGGGTGTGTGCAACAGATCCAATCAGCGAATCCCCAACGAAACTCCCGTTTTTGCTTGGGACTATTTCATTTGAGAAAGTGTTGTCATCCTCCCCACAATAACAAGATTGCCCATCATGCCATACTATGGCAAATTTTCCCCACATATTATCATGATTCTGTGTAATGACAGTGTTGTTGAATATGTAGTCTTTCATACAGTTTGACTTTATTAATTGCAATCTTTCATGTCTTATTTCAGTAATACCAATAACCACTTTATCACCCCTTTTGATTGAGTTTGTAAAAGGCTTTGCCAAAAATAATTGATATGTATTTGACAAAGCCTGTGATTTACTTTGTTATTGGCATTACAACAATTCTAAAACGATCAAAATCAATAAAGATTGGTTTTGTGTCATCAATATAATACACTGTCGCGTTGCCTTCACCTTTTAACAATTTAAGATAACGCATGATTGGCTTTATATAATCATGATTTACCACAATACCTTTTTTGATAATGTCAAGATACAAATTGTCATAGTTTGAGATAAAAGAGTTAACTTCAGCATCTTCGCGAAATTCAAGAATGTTATCAAATGGTGGGGTGTTGCAATCCAACCCCTGCATGCTGATTGTAGCACTTAGCTTTTTGTCATTCTTGTCTTTTGCGGTGGTGTGTACCTCAATATGCGCCTTTCCCTCACCAAGAATACGGTTTGTGAATGCTAAGTCTTTTGCCTTGGCAACAGTAGAGTTGTTGATTGCGAGGTCTAACGCCGTTTTATGTAAGATGCCGTCCGCATCTAACTCGTCAAACGTGTAAGACACCAATACACGCCCGTTTGTAGCGTAGGCTCTCTTTTTATCCTTATCAAAGTGAAGCCCTGCGAGATAGTCTCTAATGTCGTTTGTGGTAATGTACGTATTGATTAATCTTAATTCGTTTGTGTTCATTTTTAACTCCTTTAGTTTATGAAATATAGCCTTTGTTTTGGCTATGTGAGTATTATACCAAAGCTGAAAACAATGTCAAGTTTTTTTGTTATAATAATGCACTTTCTGTGTTTGTCAAAGAAAGGTCTTGAGGTTCTACACAGGTGCCCCTTAAATCCGCACATTTAAAATTTGTACCACCCAAAAAGGCTTCATATAGATTTGCCCACCGCAAGTCAGCATAACTAAAGTTTGCATTTTTAAGATTTGCCCCTTCAAGTATGGCATCTGCGATAACCGCCTCCTCTAAGTCTGCATCTTCAAAATCTGCATTTTTTAAGATTGCGCCTGTCAAGTCCGCCTCCTGTAAGATAGCCCCGTTAAAATTTGTGTGGCTTAGGTCTATGTAGCTAAGGTCACATCCTCTCATCACTAACCCAGACATGTCTTGCCCGCTTAGATAGCATTTGCTGAAGTTTACTCCCTCAAGTATTGTTTTATTAAATGTTGTATTGACCAGACTAGCACCCTCAAGATTTGCTCCTTTCATTGATGAGCTTGTTAAATCTGCATTATCAAGCTTAGCACCTCTTAAATCCACCCCGTTTAGATTAGTGTTCTTAATATTAGCCCCATCAAGATTTATCCAACGCAAGTCTAAGCCCGCCAAATACAGCCCGCTCAAATCAGCGTTTAGTAAAGATATGCCAGTTGGGACTTCCCCCATTGAGTATTTTTTAAGAAACTCTGTATTGCTATCACAACAATACATTTTTAATATATCTTCATTTTTCATTTTCTGCCACCACCATTAATTTTGTTTCAAACTCATCCAAAAATTCTATGTCTTTTTTGCTTGGGGCTTCCCCAAAGCAGTTTCGCCAAATAATGCCTTGTCTTTTTTTGTCACCATCCGCCTCCTTGATAATTGCCATCAGCAAATCAAACTCAACGGTTTGGGGCGAGGTGCCCATTATATATTCGTCATGTGGGGGCGTTTCTTGTCTCATCTTAATCTCCCTTTTTAGTTTAAAATTATAGCTTTTGTTTTGGCTATGTAGTTATTATACCAAAATATTGGGCGGTGTCAATGATTATTTTAAAATAATTTCAATGAGGATAAAGTCTTTTCATTTACCCATCCATGAGTTTGTTTGTTTCTAATGATTATTCGTGCGTAAACTTCTCTGCCTTTTACCGTCATATATTTTCCATTTTTAGTTGTACATCCATCAGCACCCGTAATGCCAATTATATCAAACTGAGCGCGGGCGTGCTTAAATATAAAAGTTATTGGCACGCCCATAAGACCGTTATAATCTTTTGGTATATCTTTAATTTTACTCACCTCTATCGCATCATAATTATCATATTTTGGATAATCCTCCGCGATATAAGTTTTGTAAAGAATTAAATCTTCAATATGAGGAGGTGCGCCAAGATTAGTAAACCAACAAATATTTCCTAAACTTCTCCATTTTTGTCCTTCGTCATCTTCCCAATATCTTGTTTCTCTTGGTTCGTAATGTTCAGGAATCTTGAAATCCATCACCCCGTTGCTATGCCCTATCCATACTCTTTTTTCTTTAATATGATGGAAAATGACTTTGTTTTTTATACAGCTTATACTCCCAACAATTATAAATTTTTTATCATACTCAATTAGTTGATATAGGTGATCTCTGAATAATGAAAATGGCGGATTTGTAACTACAATATCTGCTTGTTTTAAAAACTTGACGCATTCTTTGCTTCTAAAATCTCCGTCTGAATTTAACTCTTTTATTTCAAATTCTTTGCCCGTGTATTCTAAATAAACCGCCTTTTCTTTCTTATGTTTACTAATCAAATCTATGGTTTGGTTTATATAACAAGTAGCAATTAGTTTTTTTAGCCCCAATTTTTTAAAGTTAGTATAAAAATAATACACAAAATTACTCACCCTTGGGTCATCGCAATTACAATAAACCACCTTATCTTTAAAGTTGTTTTTATAATGACACATTTCATTTTCAATATCAGAAAGTTTGGTATAAAACTCGTCTTGTTTATTGTTCTTTGCATTATGTAGTGATATATTTCTCATAATACCTGTCCTTGTGTAATATATCTAAAAGACTGTGGGGCGGTAAAATTTGTATATTCTACTTTGGGGTCAATTGGGAAATCATACAAAATAGGATTTATTATCTCTATGGCGTACGCCAAGTTTCTTCCATCAAAATATTCATTGAAAAATTGTTCGTCAATACCTGAATGTAACATTGTCTTATGCCAAATATTTTGGGGAGTGTCTTTTAGTATTTTTTTTATTGAAACCTCGCCAATAATAAGACCAACGGGCATCGTTGAATACACAGTAACCTTTCTAACGTTTTCCCGTTTAAATATCTTTTTCCTATACTCAAATTTTTTCTCTCCTGAGAAAATTTTATTGGCGTATTCTGGTTTTATGGATAATAGTACGTTTGTTGGCATTTCTATATTATCCATCCGCGTACTCATCATCTACCACAACCAATTCTTTGGGGTTTCCAAATTTTTTCATATACGCGCACGCCCTGTTCTTTGTAGCAATCCCCCCACGCCATAACTCGTTTGGCGGTGCTTTTGTAATTATTTTCATGTAGTTATTCCCGTGGAGTTTCAATGGCATATAATCATCGCACCCGCCATTTTCATAGTATCGCGGAATGGAGGTTAGCCCAATATGGCTTTCGCAAAATACTGTTTGTATTGTCCGTTTGTTCGTCCAGATAACAAATGGTTGCCCAATGCTTAAGGCTAAGTCCATTTTATCAAGCCATTCGCGCGCACTCTTTAAAGAATGTCGTCGTACCAACAGCGCGCGTGGGACAATCAATACCTCATCATACCCTCCGCCAAATACAACTGCCCAGACCTCTTCTCCGTCTTTTAAATAGTCTATTACTGTGTCGTATGCTGTCATTTTTAATTATCCATGTTATGAACTACCCACACACACTAAAAACGTGTATGGACTTACTGCACAACGTATAGCTTAATAGCTTGCGTTAGCGTACAAAGGGTTGCCCCTAACCCCAAAACTCTTTATATTATATGAAGCATTAATATCTCTATCTATTGAATTGCCACACTTATCACAATTATATATTCTATCTGAAAGTTTTAAATCTTTCTTGAGATTCCCACAATTAGAACATAATTTACTGCTTGGTGCATACCGTCCAATTACAACAAGATTTTTACCTTGCCAATTGGTTTTGTATTCAAGCATTGTTCTTAATGCCCTCCAACCCATTTCAGATATGGCTTTAGCTAAATTATGATTCTTAATCATATTACTAACAGCTAAATCTTCTAATACAATTGTATCATAAGTATTAACTAATTCAGTAGATATTTTATGTAAGTAGTCAGTCCTTTGGTTACGGACTTTTTCTTGCAATAACGCTACTTTTAATTTTTGTTTTTCCCTATTGGTCGAGCCTTTCTGCTTTCTTGCAAGGCTTCTTTGTTCAACTCTTAATCTTCTTTGTTGTGATTTAAAAAAGTTTTTATTTTCATATACCACACCGTCAGAAGTAATTGCCAAATCTTTAATTCCAAAATCAACACCAACAGATGTTTCCGTTTTAATTGGCTTTGGCGTTGGTTTTTCTGTTTGTGTATCAACCAATATTGATACAAAATATTTACCAGTTACCGTTTTAGTTAGTGTAACTTTTTTTGCCAAACCTTTAAATTCTCTATGGTAATCAATAGCTACTTCTTTAAGTTTAGGTAATTTTAATGTACCATCTTTAAACGATATTTGAAATCCTTGTGGAAACGTAATTGACTGTTTAGAGTACTTATTTTTAAATTTAGGAAACTGCCCCCTACCCTTAAAAAAGTTTTGATATGCTGTATCTAAATTTATTATACTATGTTGTAGCACTTGGCTTGGACATTCTTTAATATAATCAAACTCATTTCTTAATTTTGGAAGTTGTTTTATTAAGTCATATTTTGATAATGTTTTTTTGTTTGAGGAATATGCAACAGTCTTGGTTTCAAGACCAAGATTATATACCAATCTAGTAACACCAAAATACCTTTGTAATTGGGCTTTTTGGTCATCCGTTGGAAATATTCTGTATTTGTATCCTTTAAGCATATATTATTAAATAGTCTAATCTTTTGTAAAAGTATAATATTTTTATTTAAATTACAAGTTTTTGTTAAATTAATTTATTTGATACCGTATTTTGTTTAAATCATTATATCACATTTGTCAATTATATCCAACAATACATTTTTAATATATCTTTATTTTTCATTTTTTCTCATTTTGCTTGTTGTTCATTATATGTCTCAAGACTGATAACAGGTCTCTTTTCAATGTTGATAAATTTTAGATGGTGTAAAGGATGCTTAGATGATACAGCTATCATATATTCGAATGCATATTCACCCTCAATAGTAGCCGTATCTAAGTCATCATATACACCAATAAAGACATCCTCTGTAGTGTGTTTGTCCCATCTATACCCATCTGATGGGTATATAAAAGTAGTTTTTGCTGTGACAATATATTTCTTCATTTTTTTATGCTTTTATTGTACTAATAATGCGTAGATCACTCAATGTTACTTTTTCAAATTCTTTGACAGCTAGAAAAAATGCAATTAAATTTCTGCCTGTTTTGTCAGCATTACCAATTTTAATCAAAGCATCTTGTCGTGTAATATCATACACAATACAGTTATATAATGCACTAGGGTATTTTGATTTACAGCCTTGCATAATTGAATCTGAAAGCTGTTTAATTAAATAATACTCTCCATTGCGCAATAGACTAGCAACTCCGCTATGGGTTGCCATTAATTCAAAATCATTATTTGAATGTTTTTCAGTAGAGATTCTATACCGTAAGATAAATTTTCCAAATATGGGAGTGTTGATATGAAGGTGTATGTCTACATTGTTAAAACATTGTCTAAACATTTCAACATCTTCAATAATAAATTTAATTTTTGGTATATCTGGATTTACTAATTTAATTGAAATACTTGAATTTATTAACGCATGTAAAGCTTTTTTAAGAAATTTTCTTTTTTTCTTTCCAGAATATTTTAAAGTATCTTTTAGTTTTGAGCATGATAATTTATAATAATACATATCTGTCATTTTTTCTCCCCAACTATTTTTTCAAATGTTATATTCACTTTACACCCTAACGCATGGGCGACCTCAGCCAATTCATCAAGCGAAACATTATCACCCATGCTAATTACATAGTCATTAAACTCACTCAAAGTAATCTCTGTATCGCCATTTGAAAAAACTTCTGCATTAGGAGCAATATAGTTATAATGATTATTAGAAAGATCTATTAATTGTCTATGGATAGATCTTTCAGTTTCAGTGACCCAAAACAAATGATTGTTTTTTGGGTCACGTGGTGAAGTTTGTGTATGTATTGTTAATTTGTGAAAGTAGTCTATAACCCTTATTGCCCCATCAAAATCATGAAACTCCTTACCCCTAAAACAATCTAAAAATTCTTTAGCGTCTTTAAGAGAATTAAATTTTTGGAATTTAATAGGTTCTTTTTCTGCCTCACTTTCATCAGCTAATACAACATAAAAAAAACTTTCATGTGTAGATCTAACTTCTAAAATATCAACAGTGTGGTCGTTTATGATCGCATGAAATTCTCCATCATGCCATATTTCTTTTTTACTATTACTTGTTTTCATCTTTTAATTCTCCAAATTCTTTATGTCCACATTCCATACATAATAAAGGATTTTTCCAAAAGTTTGGGGAGATGGTAAGGGGTTCATATCTATGCTTACCACCATTCAAGCAATCTGCCATATTGGCTTCGTACGAATAAGATATTGTAGATTCGTATACAAAGTTTTTTTCGCAGTGACCACATTCTTGTTCAAAGGTCTTGCCTTCTTCAAGTCCGTAACCGTCATCATGGCAAATTTCAACCCATTCATTGCAATAAGGGCATTTTACGTCTTTCATTTTCTGTCTCCTTTTTTTGTTCTTTATTAGATACGGGGATGGCATTTTCCTAAGTTTTCCCAAACTGCATTAAGTATCTTGTAAGAATAAGATATGGTAGTTTCATATAAAAAAACTTGTCCACAAAGGTTACATTCTTGTTCAAACGTTTCACCCTCTTCAAGACCATAACCATCGTCGTGGTCAATCATAACTAGTCCCCTACAATACGGGCATTTACAATCTTTATTGCTATGCGACATTATCTTTCCCGTTTCTAAGTTTAATTGAGGCGTGTGATAGTATTCTGAATACAGCACTTGCCATGTTATTTGAAACCATTTTACATTGATACTGGCTAATCGTCAAGTCACAAACCTCACAAAACGACATGTCCCCAATTTTGGTATTGTCTAACGCTAAATTGATGAAGCCAATTTCTCCATACCCAAGAAAATCAATCACATCGTTTGTTGAGTTACTGATCTCTTTCATCTCTTCAATTTTCATATCACTACCACTTTTATTTGTGACACTATTATAGCAAATAGTTAAGCAATGTCAAGTTTTTTTATTGATTGTAAGATTTAATCTGTGAGGAGTTTGTTTTTGAAACCCTACCAATAGTATATATTTTAAAAACAAATGCCGTGGTGGGGCTTTTTGGGCGTTACATGGTGATTATTAGTATTTCTGTCTAGTTTCATGAAATGATACACCGTTAACAAATTGTTTACGTCCGTTTTATGTCCAACATACACCCCAACGCGATTGAGTTTCTTGCACCACGCCTCATACGTCTCAATATTAAAAAGGCGTATGTCACACGCCCTTAGTTTTAAAAATTCATCTTGCATTGTCATTATGCGCCCATTTGCAATTCAACACAAGTGTTATATGCAAGTTTTTCTAAGATTTTGGTGTTGATTTCTTTAGTGCCATTAAACACATTCATCAACTTTTTAGTGCTAATCTTTCCAATTCTGGTTCTGGTTTTAAGGGTTATGTCGTGGTCAAAATTTTTGTAAGTTGTGTCGTCGCCATTGTGGGTGCCTTCTTTTGATTCTGTGATTTTGTCAGAGTAGCTAAACAATTCTCCCTTATCACTCATCAAAAAATTACCCTTTGTAATATGGCTAACCTCAAGAATAATTCTTTTGTCAGCAACGACCCCATCAAACCGTAATGCCATTACATTGTTGTTGCTAACGGTTTCAAAAGCTTCGTCAACAAATGCGTAAAATAATTCTTTTTCATTTTGTTGGCTTTTTCTTAATTGTTTAATTTCATTGTTCATCTTAGTCTCCTTTTTGTTTAAAAATATAGCTTTTGTTTGCTATGTAGTTATTATAGCAAATTGGGGATTTATGTCAAGTGTTTTTTGTATATATTTTGATTTATTTTTTGGACGGGCAAAAGGTGGTGCCTTTTCATTCTTGAAGGGGTTGAATATATATGTTGTATAAGAGATTTTAAAACAAAAAAGATTACGTTCTGTGTTTGTAGATTTAGGTTTTTGTTTTTTTAGGGGTTTGGTGTTGGTTTTGATTTTGAAGGTCTTTTCTTTTGATTTTGTGGGTTTAGGTTTTGGGTTTGGTGTTGGTTTTGAAGGTTTTAGGTTCTGTTTTTGTAAAAAAAAATTTTGATTTTGGTTCTCCGTCAGTCATTCACTACATTGATGTATAAATAATTAATTTTTATTTTTTTAAGTTTGTAATTTAAATCTCATAACTAATTCTTTTAATTTGAATTTAATAACTAATTCTTTTAATTTGAATTTAAATCACTTATTTGTTGTAATTTGTAATTTAAATCTCATAATTGTAATTTAAAACTTATAATTTGTCATTATATTGGTTTTATAATTGATCTTTAAAATGTATAACTGATTGTTATTAATTTTAATTAGTTTTTAATTTTAATTTAAATCACTTATTTGTTTTTTAAGTCACTTTAAAATAAATTAATGGAAAATGTTTGTAATTTAAAACTATTAATTGATTGTTATTGACTTAATTGTAATTTAAATCTCATAATTGGTCATTAGATGGGGTTTGTAATTAAACTTTAAAATACATAACTGAACTTTATCTCTTTTAATTGATTATTAGATGGGGTTTGTAATTAAACTTTAACTCTTTTATTTATATATGGATTACATAATTTAAATTTATATATTTAATTGATCTTTAGATTAAATAACTGATTATTATATGGGGTTTGTAATTAAACTTTAAAATATATAACTGAACTTTAGATTACATAATTAAGGGAGGTTAAGTGATTTATATTCAATATGTATTGTTTCAATATTAAGAAAGTTTCTACTGAAATACTATTTTTTTATAAATTAAACTTCAAATTGATTGTTGCATAAGTGTTGTTATTGACTTAATAGATCATTACCACAAACTCTATAGATACAATTCACCCAGTACCAATGCCTATTTTTTAAAAATAAAACAACAAAAAGTTATTAAATTTTAACAGATAATCGCGAATCAAGTATACATTTCAACTTGACGTTATGTAGGCGATAAGTTATAACACTACATCATAACTTGGTGCATCAGTTGGTGATTGTTCTATCAAGCTAATTAAATTAGGCAGGATAGGTGATTGCATAATTAACATTCAATCACTTGCGAGTATTTTGCCGTTGTTGGCAATATACAGTGCCTCGCACCACATTATTGTTAAAAACAAAACTTAAAAACTCTCGTAATAGCCTTTCTACTATACTTCTTCCAATTGCTATCTAACATCCCAAGCAAGGGCGTGTGGTTGGCTTGAAAAGTGCTTACTTCTTACAGTCTCACACAATTCCATGGTCATTATTCCATGTCACTTACACTCATACGCGTTGTATATATCTCTATTACTCATCACGAAGATAAGTCGTGCTTTCTGCAATAATACGCAATTCACACATGCTCTGTTGGTATAACCCCATTTATTCAGAGTCTAGCTATTAATTATAGCAGTTATAAGCCAAATCGTGTTGGTGACGCTTAACACTTATAACTTGCAGTAGTTATCCCTGCATTATATTTTTTTAAAGTTTCAAATCGAAACTTACTACTAACGGATTTCGCCTTATTCACTATCAACGTTTCCAGAATCATGAAGAAAGTAGATTACCTTTTGATTAGTATAACACATCTTTTGATTATCACAAAATTTAAAATATGTCAATACAATTTTTGTTCTTTTCACTATTACTTAGTGTTTTAAAAAATAGGAATCATTAAATAATAACATACAAACATTAATATTTTAAATTAACCTTTGGTATAATATGAAAAACACAAGACTATTTAAAGACTTTATCGCAACACAAAACATCGCTAAGATTAAGACACTGGGGGACTGGAAGTCAATCATTTTTGGAGGGAAGTCAAGAAATGGATATGATAATTATACATACTCTAACGATGGAAAATGGAATGTTGTTGGGGACTTTGGGTCGTACACAATTTATTTGTATGACACTTCAAAAGCATTTAAAAATGGAATGACAAGTTACATTGGGATAACATCAAAGGGTGGTGTTGATACTGCTAAGAATTTTTGTGAGTTTATTAACAATAACCCAAAAATAACTATGGATGAGTTTTATAATTTGGCAAAGGATATGAACGGGCAGGCTTTTGTTTATAATAATGAAACTTACAATTTAGGGATAAATGTTACAAAAATACCAAACAAAGAATCATTTTCACCAATCCATATTGGCAATATACAAAAATGCACAAAAACATTTGACAAGGTATCAGCAACCGTTTCAAAGATTGATTTGTTAAAGATTTTGGCAAATGAACAATTTCTTGGAGCCCCGCGACAAAAATTTAAATATACTGATGATTATGCGTATGATGCATCAGTTGACTACGGCAAGGGTGTATTAAATCCATATCAGCAAATTAAAGAATTGACTAAATGGGGTAGTTTATATAGGTGCACGGTTGATGATATTGTAAAGGCGGGTGCAGTTATTTCTTGGGGATATCATTCAAATGATTCTCGTGAGTTGATTTACAAAAAATAAAAAGCCACATTAGATACCATTTTAAGCCCCTTTATTGGGGCTTTTTTTTGTAGTTAAATAGGGGTATGATTCATATCACAAAATACAATAATCTTAAAATTCAAGTCTTATCAGAAGATAGAAAAGAATTATTAGAAGTTTTTGATTATTTTTCAATACGTGAGGATGGGTATCAATTCACAACCCGTTTCAAATCTGGAATATGGGATGGGTACACCCGCCTTTTCAATCTATCTGATTGCACCCTTGGGTTTGGTCTGTTGTCTGATCTCATTAGCTGTTTGAAAAGAAAAAATATAGATTATGAAATAGTTGACAAGGATTCTTTCTTTGTAAAAATTGGTGATATTGAGGGGTGGATGAAGACGGCTCATACTTTTATTAAAAAGGATGATATTGACATATATGAGTATCAATATGAAGCTGTTATAAAAGCCATAAAAACAAATAAAAGTTTGATATTATCGCCCACAGGATCTGGAAAATCTCTTATCGTTTATTTGATGATAAAGTTTTTGTTAGACAATACAGATGGGGACATTTTAATAACAGTCCCATATAAGCAATTGGTTACCCAATATCGTGATGACTTTTACGATTATTCACAATCAAACAAATTAAATCAACAAATACACTTTGTTGGGGTTGATAAGGGTGGCAAGGATTCAAACAAAAGAATATTAGTGTCAACATGGCAGTCGATATATAAACAAAATACACAATATTTTTCACGATTTGAACATTACATTTGTGATGAGGTGCATACTGCAGAGGCAAGATGCTTAAAGGGTATTATAAAAAAGTTAGACAATACCATTACGCGCACGGGGCTTACTGGCACTTTGAGGGGGGGCAAGACGAATAATTTTGTCTTAAAATCGCTGTTTGGAGTGGTTAGAAAAACTAAAACAACCCGCGAACTTATTGCAGATGGTAAGTTAACACCATTGAAAATATTCATAAAAAGGTTTGAATATACAGATGACACTTTAAAGAATTGTGATTATCACGGGGAAATAACAGATATAATAAATCACGATTCGCGCACACAAACTATTATTGATGATATAAAACAGGCGGATGATAATGCGTTAGTATTGTTTACTCGTATTGAGCATGGTAATGAGTTTTATGACCGCCTGCGAAAACAATGTCCAAAAAAAATAGTTTATTATATTGATGGCGAAATAAAGGTTAGTGACAGAAACGACATTGTCAATGATTTTAAAACAAAAGATAATATCATACTGGTAGCTAGCTACGGCACCTTTTCAACAGGCATAAATGTCAAATCTATAAAGCATTTGTTTTTAGCCTCCCCAACAAAATCAAACATTAGAATATTACAATCCATTGGTAGGGTTCTGAGGTTGCATAATAGAAAGGATATTTCATTTGTATATGACTATGTAGATTCGCGACATAACACCTCAAATACCTTCCTTTTTAAACACGGGAGGTCGCGTTATAATATATATAAAGACGAAGGATTTGATATTGAAATCAATGATGTAACACAATTAAATGATGGGTGAATAAAATGAAACAAAAAAGACAAAAGTATTATATTGACAAAGAAAAATTGCACAATGAGATATGTGATTTTATAAGGTTTAGGGATTTTTGTATAAAAACTAAAAGACCAGTGCCCAACCCGTCAGAAAGCATAACAAAACAAGTGATGTCTATTGTTGAACAGATGGCTAAGAGGTACAATTTTCATGCGTACACGTGGCGCGATGAACTGCTTGATGCAGGATATGAAACGGCGTTTAAATCACTACAAAAATACGATATAAAAAATGATAAGAAAAATCCATTTGGATATTTCTCACGGGGCATATTTTGGGCATTTCTTGCTGTAATAAAAAAAGAAAACCGTGAGGTTTCTGCCCGTTGGGAATACTTGCGTAGCCAGATTCTGCTTGATGGGGATGATGAAATAAGTAGTGAATTGTCGTTGGAGATAATTGATGGCAGAGTATGATACAAATTTAAATGCTAACGGGCGTTTGACAAGCGATCATATTGACATTTTAAACAACGTATTAAAAACAATTAATTCAAATAATATTCATTGCAAAATACATGAAAGGCGTGTATACTCAATTGAACTGGAGGCGGATAATTTATATGAAAGACGCTCCTTACTTGACGAGGTGGCGCATATATTGACAACAAATGGCATCTCAAATAATCGTATAAACAACGCCCACGGTAGTAAAATTGGGGGTATTGAGATACATAGCAAACTAAATCCAGTAATTCAAGTAATAGCAAAGGTAGCTAATAAAAATTATAAAATAAATTCTTTGACTTCTGCTAAGATATTGGATGGGGCTAAAACTGATAATGTGGTATACAAAGGACAAAGTGTAGATGCTTTTAAATTTACCTCCTCACAAGAACTGAAAAGGGCTATTATCAAAGGCTTGCGAAACACAAATAATATTGATTTAATTGGTGTTGATATATCAAATCAATTTGAAGATATGTTTAATAGTAATCATAATATAATTAATTGGGGTGATATTGACGAGTGCCACCATCCAACATTAAGACGATTTTGCGCGTATATAGGTGAGTTATTAGTTTGTGTATGGGCTCTTGACGGCAAGCTAACTAATCTAAATGTTAAAAAGTGTAAAGAGGCGTGGATACCTGTTTCATCATCATTTAAACTAGTTGATAGTATATTGATTGGGGTGGGTGGCGAGATTTATCCCATTTCAAGTAAATCAGATGCAGGAGCAAGTGGGAGTGTTGTGTCAAATCTATTTTCACCACTTATGATGAAAAAAACCGTTGGCGCAGAATTAAACAAAATAAAACATATATTGAGCAATTTAAAGGGTGAGAGGGGCTTTGTAAAGTTATTGACGTGGGATTATGGGCTTAAATCCGTTGGGTTTAAAAAAGGTATAAAAGGTATACCATCCCTATCAACAATAAAAAATATGATTGATAGGACTAATGAGAAGAGATGGGACGATAGTGTAAAGACGGCTTATTGTTATGTTGATGATTATGTATCTAAAAATACACCAGTAAACGTTGAAAAAAAATATAAAGAACACAGACCCTATTCAATATCCCCGTTTTTTGTGCATATAATGGGTAAAAATCTTGAAAAAGACAAACAATCATTTTGTGAACTTGAGAGCACAATCAACAATCAACATTTTTATCAAATAAGCATTATAAGTAATGAGTTTCTGAGAGGTAATATAGTGTTTAAGATATATGAAAAAGGAAAAAAAGAAATAAAATTTGAACAAAAGTCGCCGTGGTCAAGCTTTACACTAAACAACGGCGCTTTATCATTTAAATTAAAAAACTAGAGGGGATGTGTATGTCAAAAATAAAATCATTTTTAGAGAGTATGATAACAAAAAATAATAATGATAATCTTGATTATAATTATGATGTTATACCAAAGGATTTAAATAATTACGTCACAAACAAACAAAATGGGGACACGATGACAACACCTTGGCTTGATACCGCTCATAACGAAAATTTAAAGAATATTGTAGAATACAAAAAAAATGGAAAGGATAATAAAGAAATATTAAAATATTGGCAATTTAACGAAGACATTCGCCCAAGCAATGATGAGGTGGCGTGGTGCTCCGCCTTTGTAAACTATTGTCTTGAAATAAATGGTATAAAATCTCCACGCAAAGCATCTGCCCGTTCTTACGCGAATTGGGGCAACCCTCTTGACCATCCTGCGGTAGGTGCAATTGTCGTGTTTTGGCGTGGATCACGGAAAGGATGGAAAGGGCATGTTGGGATTGTGATTGGCGTTGTTGATGACAATCATATATTAGTTATTGGTGGAAATCAGGGTGATAAGGTAAGCATAAAACGATTTAACACAGGCAGGGTTCTTACTTATCGCGAGCCGTTTGGTTATAATTTGGTTAATGATTCAACGATAATTGACGGTGATGATTATGAAATATCTGAAAATGAGGCATAATTATGAAAAAATTAGTTAAAAAAAAGTTTAATTTGTTTAGCATTAATGATGAGGATGGCTATATTGAAATATGGCACGAAGACACCAAGCCAGACACTGGTTATAGACAATATAAGGCATTTAGAAACAAAAAAATGGTAGGATCTCTTGCATGTAAAACCCCTCTTGACAGAAAGTCTATGTTAAGTTGGCATGTTAAGTCAAAGTTGACAAGCAAACAGCATTTATCTTTAATTATTGATAGATTTGAATTTTTTAATAATAATGAGGTGGTTAATGGCGCATAGTGTTAAGATAATTGCAGATAGTGTATCACCCCACGGGGAGCGTATAACTACCATGGAACTTGAATATCCTCGTTATATTCATTCTGAACTTATGACCCACCGCCAGTTTAGTAGAAATGCGTCATCAAGCCGTGCCATACCATTCAAAACGATGGTTAAGACTATATTAGCTAACCCATCCCATCCTGAAAAACTACAATATAATCAATCAGGAATGCAACCAAAATGCAAGGAAATAAAGGGCATTAGACGTAAATTTGCAATGGCTCTGTACAAATTGCATTTATATTTTACAATTTTAATATGCAACGGTTTAAATTCTCTTGGCATTCATAAACAGTGGGTCAATAGATTACTTGAACCACACCAACATATCAAAGTGTTGGTGACCTCCACGGAGTGGGACAATTTTTTTAAGTTAAGAACGCACAAAGACGCACAAATTGAATTTCAAGAATTGGCAAAGACAATTAAGCAAAAGATGGGGACAAATACACCCACACAATTATATGAGGGCAATTGGCATTTGCCTTATATAAAATATACTATTGATAAAACTACGCATGAACAAATTTTTGAAGAGAAGTCAGTTATTACATTACAAACAGCAAAAATTATTTCAGTGTCTTGTTGCGCACAAACTTCTTATAGAAAGACGGATGAAAGTGTTGCCACCGCCAAGGCTATATATAAGAAATTGATTGAATCAAAGCCATCCCACGACAGCCCACGTGAACACCAAGCCACCCCAATAATAACCCCATCCCAAGCCACCCATAAACAATTATTTGATGGTAGTTTGTGGAGTGC